>SJYC01140913.1:0-20264 GCA_006408675.1 Madoqua kirkii | reverse complement strand
ACTTAAAAAAAAAATCTTTTCTCTTTGCCTTCAAACTGTGGACTCATTGCTGTTCCTCCTTTATAAAAAATACTCAGCTGTTAATTTTTCAGTCATCATATATTTATGAAGTATAACAATTGCTGGTTAATGTTCTAGGAGACACAGCATTTATCAAAGTGAATGTATGTGTTAATATCCTCATTAACTCTCACATTCTAGAAAGAGGCAACAATATATATGCATAATTAATATAGTCCTTTAGAAGCTGATAAGTGCTATGGAGAAAAGTAAGGCCAAATAAGGGAAAGATGGGATGAGAGCTAGAGGTTGTCATAATTTTAAATGAAATAGAGGAATTAGATTATACTGACCAGGTAACATTTAGATAAAGACTTGGAAAAGATGAATACAGCTTCATCATTTTTAGATTGTTACCCTCTGGAGCTCTTATTACACACAGTCTTATCCTCTGTATCTCTTAACTGTCATTTTGTGTATTTTTATAAATCTCTTCTGTGCTGCTTTGTGGAATCCTCAGTGTTGTCTTCTAGTTTGCTTGTTCAATCTTCACTAAATTTGTTGGGTTTTTTATTTACTGGATTTCTAGTTGGTGTGTTTATACCTACACTTTTTCATCTTTTGTGTAGTAATGCTGTCTTTTTTGAAGAAATATTTAGATTCTATTTCCTTAAATTTTTATATTTTTATTTTTGTCTGTACCACATGGCATAGGAGATCTTAGTTCCCCAACCTGGGGATGAACCTGCATGCCCTCCGGTGAAGTGTGGAATCTTAAGGACTGAACTGCCTGGGACCTCCCTTCCTTATATTTTTAAAGACTTAAAAATAAAGTTACTTTTAGAATAATTGTTGGTATCACTTGGGAGTCAGGACGTATCCAAATTGTTGCTTTTGTTGCCCTTTGTAGAACTAATTTCCCCCTGTGTCTAGAATTCTAGCAATCTAGATGATACCACCCTTATGGCAGAAAGTGAAGAGGAGCTCAAGGGCCTCTTGTTGAAGGTGAAAGAGGAGAGTGAAAAAGTTGGCTTAAAGCTCAACATTCAGAAAATGAAGATCATGGCATCCGGTCCCATCACTTCATGGGAAATAGATGGGGAAACGGTGTCAGACTTACTTTTTTGGGCTCCAAAATCACTGCAGATGGTGACTGCAGCCATGAAATCAAAAGACGCTTACTCCTTGGAAGAAAAGTTATGACCAACCTAGATAGCATATTCAAAAGCAGAGACATTACTTTGCCGACTAAGGTCCATCTAGTCAAGGCTATGGTTTTTCCAGTGGTCATGTATGGATATGAGAGTTGGACTGTGAAGAAGGCTGAGCACTGAAGAATTGATGCTTTTGAACTGTGGTGTTGGAGGAGACTCTTGAGAGTCCCTTGGACTGCAAGGAGATCCAACCAGTCCATTCTGTAGGAGATCAACCCTGGGATTTCTTTGGAAGGAATGATGCTAAAGCTGAAACTTCAGTACTTTGGCCCCCTCATGCGAAGAGTTGACTCATTGGAAAAGACTCTGATGCTGGGAGGGATTGGGGACAGGAGGAGAAGGGGATGACAGAGGATGAGATGGCTGGATGGCATCACGGACTCGATGGATGTGAGTCTGAGTGAACTCCGAGAGATGGTGATGGACAGGGAGGCCTGGTGTGCTGCGTGCGATTCATGGGGTCGAAAAGAGTCGGACATGACTGAGCGATTGAACTAACAGTGAAGAGGATGTTTTTCCTTCTGAGTTCTGTTTCCCCACCCTGTCTAGATTTTTGTAGTTGCCTCCACCTGAACCCTTGGGTTCCCAGTCCAAGATCAGATCTTATATGGGTGGTTTCTGATCCATTAGGGTTATTCTGAGTTTAATCACTGCCCTAGCAGGCAGCTTGGCCCAGGTCCTGGCTGCAAGGCTCTGCCTGTACCCTCCACACTCTTCAGGTGCACAGCTTTTATGTAAACTATGTATGGCCTCAGATAGAGGCTGTAGTTTTTCAGTCTTTCTAGGGTAAAGGAAGCCTTACTTGAGTTACTAGTTTAAGCAGTTGTCTTGTTCTTTGTCCTCTTCCAATAGGATGCTTTTAGTCCTTGCTGTTTATGAGAAACTCCTGGCCACCTATGAAGTTTGTCACCTACTTTATTTTCAAGTCTTCAGAGATATCTTGTTTTTTAAAATATCTCTTTCTGTTTGTTTGTTTTTTCTTTTCAACATTGCTGCGGCATTTAGGGAGTGTGCATGCGTGGTAAATTGCTTTCGTCATCATCCAACTCTATGCAACCTTATGGACCATAGCCTGCCAGACTCCGCTGTCCATGGGATTCTCTATAAAGAATACTGGAATGCATTGCCATGCCCTCCTCCCGGGGATCTTCCTGACCCAGGGATCAAACCCACATCTCTTATGTGTCCTTCACTGGCAGGCAGGTTCTTTACCACTGGTGCCACCTGGGAAGCCCAGTTATTGGACACATCCACAGTATTGACTTATAGTGCTATCTATGACCTAAAGGCTGCTTTGCCATGAACTCTGTGACCTTGCCTATTTTCTTAGCACCTCTGTGTCTCAGAGCGTGCTCTCATTGAGGTTTAGACATATCTCATAACTAGCTAGTAATTGAGGTCAACCACATCTAAGAGTATATGAAGTAAGAGTGGTAGGAAATACAGCTGGAAAAGTAAATCGAAGCTAGAAAATAGATGGTCATGAATTCAGAAGCCAAAGAATGAGAAATGTTGTTGCTAAAAAAAGTGGAGAGTTGTGGAATGTTCAGTTCAGTTCAGTACAGTTGTTCAGTACAGTTGTTCAGTTGTGTCTGACTCTTTGCGACCCCATGGACCACAGCATACCAGGACTCCCTGTCCATCACCAACTCGCAGAGTTTACTCAAACTCATGTTCATTGAATTGGTGATGCCATCCAACCGTCTCATCTTCTGTTACCTCCTTCTCCTTCTGCCTTCAACCTTTCCCAGCATCAGGGTCCTTTCAAATGAGTCAGCTCTTCACATCAAGTGGCCAAAATATTGGAGTTTCAGCTTCAACATCAGTCCCTGCAATGAACACCCAGGACTGATTTCCTTTAGGATGGACTAGTTGGATCTGCTTGCAATCCAAAGGACTCTCCAGAGTTTTCTCCAACATAACAGTTCAAAAGCACCAATTTTTTGGCGTTCAGCTTTCTTTATAGTCCAACTCTCACATCCACACATGACTACTGGAAAAACCATAGCCTTGACTAGACAGACTTTTGTTGACAAAGTAATGTCTCTGCTTTTGAATATGCTGTCTAGGTTGGTCATAACTTTTCTTCCAAGGAGAAAGCGACTTTTAATTTCATGGCTTCAGTCACCATCTGCAGTGATTTTGGAGCCCAAGAAAATAAGGTCTGTCACTGTTTCCACTGTCTCCCCATCTATTTGCCATGAAGCGATGGGACCGGATGCCATGATCTTCATTTTCTGAATGTTGAGCTTTAAGCCAACTTTTCCACTCTCCTCTCTCACTTTTATCAAGAAGCTCTTTAGTTTTTCTTCACTTTCTGCCATAAAGCTGGTGTCATCTGCATATCTGAGGTTATGGATATTTCTCCCGGCAATCTTGATTCCAGCTTGTGCTTCATCAAGCCCAGCACTTCTCATGATGTACTCTGCATGTAAGTTAAATAAGCAGGGTTACAATATACAACCTTGACGTACTCCTTTCCCTATTTGGAACCAGTCTGTTGTTCCATGTCCAGTTCTAACTGTTGCTTCCTGACCTGCATACAGATTTCTCAAGAGGCAGATCAGATGATCTGGTATTCACATCTCTTGAAGAATTCTCCACAGTTTGTTGTGATCCACACAAAGGCTTTCAAATAGTCAATAAAGCAGAAGTAGATGTTTTTCTGGAACTCTCTTGCTTTATTGATGATCCAACAGATGTTGGCAATTTGTTCTCTGGTTCCTTTGCCTTTTCTAAATCCAGCTTGAACATCTGGAAATTCAAAGTTTATGTACTGTTTAAACCTGGCTTGGAGAATTTTGAGCATTCCTTTATTAGCATGTGAGATGAATGCAATTATGCAGTAGTTTGAACATTTTTGGAATTGCCTTTCTTAGGATTGGAATGAAAACTGACCTTTTCCAGTCCTGTGGCCACCGCTGAGTTTTCCAAATTCGTTGGCATATTGGGTGCAGCACTTTGGCAGCGTCATCTTTCAGGATTTGAAATGGCTCTGCTGGAATTCCATCACCTCCACTAGCTTTGTTTGTATTGATGCTTCCTAAGGCCCACTTGCCTTTGCATTCCAAGGTTCTGGCTCTACGTTGGGGATCATACCATCATGATTATCTGGGTCATGAAGATCTTTTTGTATAGTTCTTCTGTGTATTCTTGCCACCTCTTCTTAATATCTTCTGCTTCTTTTAGGTCCACACCATTCCTGTCCTTTATTGAACCCAACTTTGCATGAAATGTTCCCTTGGTATCTCTGATTATCTTGAAGAGAGGTCTAGACTTTCCCATTCTATTGTTTTCCCGTATTTCTTTGCACTGATCACTGAGGAAGGCTTTCTTATCTCCCCTTACTATTCTTTGGAACTCTGCGTTCAAATGGGTATATCTTTCCTTTTCTCCTTTGCCTTTTGCTTCTCTTCCTTTCACAACTATTTGTAAGGCCTCCTCAGACAACCATTTTGTTTTGCCTGTCTGCATTTCTTTTTCTTGGGGATGGTCTTGCTCACTGCCTCCTGTACAGTGTCCAGAGTTCTTCAGACACTCTGTCTATCAGATCTAATTCCTTGAATCTATTTGTCACTTCCAGTGTATAATAGTAAGGGGTTTGATCTAGGTCATACTTGAATGGTCTAGTTGTTTTCCTTACTTTCTTCAATTCAAGTCTCAATTTGGCAATAAGGAGTTCATGATCTGTTCCAGTCAGCTCCTGGTCTTGTTTTTGCTAACTGTATAGAACTTCTCCATCTTCGGCTGCTGCTGCTGCTGCTAAGTCGCTCCATTCGTGTCCGACTCTGTGCGACCCCATAGATGGCAGCCAACCAGGTTCCGCCTTCCCTGGGATTCTCCAGGCAAGAACACTGGAGTGTTCTCCAATGCGTGAAAGTGAAAAGTGAAAGTGAAGTCGCTCAGTCGTGTCCAACTCATAGCGGCCCCATGGACTGCAGCCTACCAGACTCCTCCATCCATGGGATTTTCCAGGAAAGAGTACTGGAGTGGGTTGCTATTGTCTTCTCCTCTTTGGCTGTAAAGAATATAACAATGTGATTCTGGTATTGACCATCTGGTGATGTCCATGTGTAGAGTCTTCTCTTGTGTTGTTGTAAGAAGGTGTTTGCTATGACCAGTGAGTTCTCTTAGCCAAACTCTATTAGCCTTTGCCCTGCTTCATTCTGTACCCTAAGGCCAAATTTGCCCATTACTCCAGGTAATTCTTGACCTCCTACTTTTACATTCCAGTCCTGTATAATGAAAAGGACATCTTTTTTGGGTGTTAGTTCTAAAAGGTCATTGCTCCCACTTCTTTCTGTACTCCAAGGCCAAGTTTGCCTGTTATCCCAGGTGTTTCTTGAATTCCTACTTTTGCATTCCAGTCCTCTATAATGAAAAAGACATCTTTTGGGGGGATTAGTTCTAAAAGGTCTTGTAGGTCTTCATAAAACCGTTCAACTTCTGCCTCTTAAGTGTTACTGGTTGGGGCATAGACTTGGATTACTGTGATATTGAGTGGCTTGCCTTGGAAATGAACAGAGATCATTCTGTCATTTTTGAGATTGCATCCATGTAACGTATTTCAGACTCTTGTATGCCTCTTAAGTGTTACTGGTTGGGGCATAGACTTGGATTACTGTGATATTGAGTGGCTTGCCTTGGAAATGAACAGAGATCATTCTGTCATTTTTGAGATTGCATCCATGTAACGTATTTCAGACTCTTGTTGACTATGATGGCTACTCCATTTCTTCTAAGGGATTCTTGCCCACAGTAGTAGATATAATGGTCATCTGAGTTAAATTCACCCATTCCAGTCCATTTTAATTTGCTGATTCCTAAAATGTCAGAGTTCACTCTTGCCATCTCCTGTTTGACCACTTCCAATTTGCCTTAATTCGTGGACCTAACATTCCATATTCCTACGCAATATTGCTCGTACAGCATTGGAACTTGCTTCTATCACCAGTCACATCCACAGCTGAGTGTTGTTTTTGCTTTGGGTCCCTCTCTTCATTCTTTCTGGAGTTATTCTCCACTGATCTCCAGTAGCATATTAGACACTTACCTGGGGAGTTCATCTTTCAGTGTCCTGTCTTTTGCCTTTTCATACTGTTCATGGGTATGTTGCTTTGGGTAGTATATTCATTTTCACTATACTGATTCTTCTTATCCAGGAACATGATATATTTCTCCATTTATTTGTGTCATCTCTGATTTTTTTCATCAGTGTTTTATAGTTTTCTATATATAGGTCTTTTGTTTCTTTAGGTAGATTCATTCCTAAGTATTTTATTCTTTTCATTGCAATGGTGAATGGGATTGTTTCCTTAATTTCTCTGTTTTCTCATTGTTAGTGTATAGAAATGCAAGGGATTTCTGTGTATTAAATTTATATCCTCCAAATTTACTGTATTCATAGATTAGCTCTGGTAATTTTCTGGTGGTGTTTTTAGGGTTTTCTATGTAGAAGATCATTTCATCTGCAAACAGTGAGAGTTTTACATCTTCTTTTCCAGTCTGGATTCCTTTTATTTCTTTTTCTTCTCTGATTGTTGTGGCTAACTTTTCCAGAACTATGTTGAATAGTAGTTGTGAGAGTAGGCACCCTTGTCTTGTTCCTGACTTTATGGAAATGCTTTCAATTTTTCACCATTAAGAATAATGTTTGCTATACATTTATCATATATGGCATTTATTATGTTGAGGTATGTTCCTTCTATACCTGCTTTCTGGAGAGTTTTTATCATAAATGTGTGTTGAATTTTGTCAAAGGTTTTCTCTGCACCTACTGAGATAATCATATGGTTTTTATTTTTAATTTGTTAATGTGGTCTATCATATCGACTGATTTGCAATATTGAAGAATCCTTGCATTCCAAGCCCACTTGATCATGATGTATGATCTTTTTAATATATTGTTGAATTCTGTTTGCTAGAATTTTGTTCAGGAGTTTTACATCTATGTTCATCAGTGATATTGGCCTGTAGTTTTCTTTTCTTGTGGTATCTTTGTCTGATTTTATATTAGGGTGATGGTGGCCTCACAGTCCTGAAGGACTGATGTTGAAGCTGAAACTCTGATACTCTGGCCACCTAGAGCAAAGAACTGACTCGTTTGAAAAGACCCTGATGCTGGGAAAGATTGAAGGTGGGAGAAGGGGATGACAGAGGATGAGATGGCTGGATGGCATCACTGACTCAATGGACATGAGTCTGAGTAAACTCTGGGAGTTGGTGATGGACAAGGAGGCCTGGTATGCTGCAGTCCATGGGGTCACAAAGAGTCAGACATGACTGAATGACTGAACTGATAGAATGAGTTTGGGAGATTACCCTCCTCTGCAATTTTCTGGAAGAGTTTGTGTAGGATAGTTGTTAGCTTTTCTCTAAATTTTTGGTAGAATTCACCTGTGCAGCCATCTGGTCCTGGACTTTTGTTTATTGGAAGATTTTTGTTTACAGTTTTGATTTCCATGTTTGTGATGGGTTAAATATAGTTGTATCTGATCTTAGATACAAGGCAACTTAGGTTCTTAAATGTGAAGTAACTTGCCAATACTATACAAAGGTACAGAACCAGGTTGGGGCCTGCTCTGTCTGACACCTGAGAGCCCATACTCTTAATTAGTCCTCTGTGCTGGACTTTAGTTAATGTGAAACTGTTCAGTGATTGCATTAAATTCGTGATGCTGTTTCATCATAGTAAAAGCAATAATAATCACACCAACACACACAGCATGACAATTTGCAGTGGCTTCTGGCCAAAGTCACTGTTCAGAGTCAGAACCTCACATTTGTATTGTGTTTTTTTACTTTGTCAAACCCAAATAAGTGAAGTTTTAATATCTGAGGAAAACCAAAGTGATCATTATTTAATATATAACATAGAAAATTCTTAATTTCATATATTTCAGCCAGTCTCTGTGCCCATTATACTTCATGCTTTAGAAAGTGGAGAATTTAAAAATCCTTTTGAGAATTTCTCCAAGGATAAGAGGTGATTAGGTATTCCTTTCCAAGGCAGCAGCTTCTTAGTGAGAGAGCAGAGATGAGAATTCAGGTCCCTAACAGAGAGCTCATTGTCCTTTCTAAAACACCAAAGAATCTCGTGAAGAATCTGTCTAAAGATATGGGTTCCTCATCTATTAATAGCCCTTCTATTACTAATGTTCAGTGACTGGATATGCTTGGCTCTTGCTGGTATTTTGGAGAACTGAAAATATTTCAAAGTTATATCCAGAAAGTCTTCAGTGTGTCTCAAATATGGGTAAGCAACTGAAACCATGGCAGGCAGGAAGGAAATAAACATGAAGAATCTATTATTTGCCAGATGTATCAGAATGTCCTTTACATATAATGACTTTGTGAGGCTGATATTAACTCCACTTTACAAGGGATAAAAAGTCTGAAAAATTAGTCATTTCCTGTAAATTATATGGACAGAAGGATTTGAATCTAGTCTGTCTGCCACCAAAGTCTTCACATTTTTCTTTACCTGGCCTCCATCCTGGTTGCAAATTAAATATACAGCTTTTCATGTCTGGATCACCTCAACAAAACAATTGAGTACTCTCTCACTGAAGTAGCTCACACTAAAAATAAATACGCTTCTTCCTCCCATGAGCTTCCCAAGGTTTAAGAGAGGAACTCAGGATCTCTGCTAAACCTGTGTGTTTCTTAGAGTAATCTGAACTCAGAGGCTCTTGTTCAGATCACTTTTCCCCCCTTTCTGAGACTGTTCCACTGATCTGTTATAAAATTTTGAAGTTTTATATGATGGAGATTTTCAAGCATAACTAAAGTAGAGGAAATAGCATTGTGAAAAACCTGGGTTGTTGACCTGGCTCCAATATTATCTGCCCTGATTTTATGCTCTGTATACTACTGCCACAAATTATGGTGTGTCTGTCTCTGGTGGTTAGCCTCGGGTTCTTACCCCATTACAGGATGAATATTTTTCCTTCCAATACCAAGTCTTAATGGTGACTAGCACCAACATTTTAAAAAGCACAATATGTGAGATAACAATAACTCAGCTATCAGAATAAGATACAGTAGCGATATAACTATTTCACCTTGAAAAGAAAGCAAAGTTGGAGAAGTATGTAAAGACTAAAAATTAGGAACGTGAAAACAAAAGATCATTTGGAGCCACTCTGTTCCCGTGAGTGTATGTATATCAGTTTCACTGAAGGTTGGGAAGGACAGTAAAAGGGCCCAATGATCAGTTTAAGCCCACTGATTACCTGAGAGACATAATTCTCTTTGGTTACGTGGAGTATCTGTCTGCACTGGGTACTATAGCTTCTCTGCCCTGAGAGAAATAGAGACTCAGGAAAGAAATTTGTTACATTATTTTTCAATTATCCACCAAAATGCTTTGGGACATTGGCCTATGAAAGATAGAAGATAATAAAAAGCATTTGTATTCGACTTTGGAATGTACTGCTGTACTTAAGTTGTCTAGGGGGTGTGTCTATCTGGCAAGTCACAGAACGGGAGGCCATTCTGTTACAGCTAGGGCCTGGTGGAGCTCTTTTCTTGTTTCCTTTAGCAACATGTCTCTCTTTGACTCTCTCTGTCCTATTTCTGTCTGTCTGTCACTCTCGTGTCACGTTAATGACAGGGTTTTAAAAGGTCCTAGTCCTATAAACATAGCTTTCAAATATTAATATTAATGAAGTTTCAACTAAATAGATGAGATTTGGAGAGTTAAGCTTGTGTTTTCCAAGTCAAGTCTGTTTAGGGGATGACAACCCACTCCAGTATTCTTACCTGGAGAATTCCATGGACAAAGGAGCCTGGTGGGCTACAGTCCATGGGGTTGCAAGCAGTCACGCAGTCAGGCATGACTGAGCGACTAACACACTTTAGACACCATGACCATCCTGGACCATTTTCTATGTCCACAGGGGTTCTGGTTCTATCAACAGTATCCCTCCAGACTTGGTTCTCACATGATAGTAAGTCTATTTCTCCCCCTGTTTCATCTGCTGACCTCTTCTACCCTGGTACTGGGAAGGTTTTTCTCCTGATACTGCCCTCATAACAAATTCTGGTAAATGAAGACAAGGTTTTCTCTAAGAAAATTGTCCTGTGTTTGCTAATGATCTCAATCCTGAATCCCATAAATGACTAGTGCACAATTGTAAATTAAATAAAGTGAACCAAGAGGTAAAAGTCTTTAACTTGGATGGAAAGACTTCCTGCAAGGACCTGTCAGTGAAGACCTGTCAGCTGGGGCTACTGTCAAAAGAAAGAAAACACTTTGCGCACGCTGTCATGAATTTGCCAGCAAAGGCTATTGAGTTTCTCAGCACTTTCAAAGCACTCTTAGAAGGACAGCCATGTGACAGTGAACTCCTTCCCACTGGGCACTGTCACAGCTTTTCCAAAGATGCTAATCTAGCTAAGGATGTTCAGCAATGAGCTGGAACTGTGTTAGGCATCTCTGTGGAGGCTTGTAGTTCAGTTCACCCAGTAAGAAAAGTGGCCCCTAACAAGGAAATATTATGCATCTCTTTTTGGATTCCTGTTGCTATACTTTACAAGAACCAGACTGTAAATTGAAATAGTCATGAATATCCACCTCTTAAATGCCAGAAGACAGATAAAGAATTTTAAGAGGAAAAAACACAAATTGCTTCAGTCACTTAATTGGAAATATTGTCTCTATTTCCTCACTAGACTTTGTGAAAGTAAACTATCATTTGTATGATTTCTAATATTTTAACATTCTGTTACTTTGAACCCTTTTATTTTACCCTGGCTGGCTTCCCTGGTGGCTTAGATGGTAAAGAATCTGCCTGCAATGCAGGAAACCTAGGTTTGATCCCTGCATCATGAAGATCCTTTGGTGAAGGGAATGGAAACCCACTCTAGTATTCTTGCCTGGAGAATCCCATGGGCAGAGGTGCCTGGCAGGCTACAGTCCATAGGGTTGCAAAGAGTCAGACATGACTGAGCGACTAACACACTAAGAACAGTAGCCTGGGGCTTTCCAGGTGGCTCAGTGGTAAAGAATCTGCCTGCCAATGCAGGAGATGCGGGTTCAGTCCCTGCCTCAGGAATATCCCCTAAAGAAGGAAATGGCAATCCACTCCAGTATTCTTACCTGGGAAACCCCATGGACAGAGGAGTCTAGCAGGCTACAGTCCATGGGCTAGCAAAGAGCTGGACACAACTTAGTGACTAAATAGCAGCATCAGGAACAATTGCCTAGTACCTTGCATAGGTGTCTATAATTATGCACTCCAAGCTGGAAGGAAAACAACTTGTCTTAACTTGCTTGTAAATTCAAAAATCTTACCCCAAACAAATCAGTCCTGTATTTCACGTGTGTAGACCTGACATGCTTTTATCTGAGGACTCAACCTATTAAAAAAGCAAAGCACAAGACTTACACATACAGTGATTTCCTCATCTTGAATCAACTGGTGCTGTTTTCATTTCAGTGCTTCTATTCCTTTGCCAATAAGTGTATGCCATCTGTGGGAGCATTTGTCCAGATTTCAGTCCAAGCAATGCAGTCACCATACTTACAGGATGATACAAAACAATATGAATCACTTTGCCTTTGCACTGAAGAGAATTGCCTTTATGTTGGTGAAATAATAAAAAAGAAAACAATAATAACCAGTATTGATTTGTTTTCTATCAGCACTGTACTGAATGCTTGCTTTATTTTCTTTCACTACCTTATTTTGTCTTCACAGTATTCCCATTAGGTGTTAATAAATTGTTACCTCAGGAATATCCCCTAAAGAAGGAAATGGCAATCCACTCCAGTATTCTTACCTGGGAAACCCCATGGACAGAGGAGTCTAGCAGGCTACAGTCCATGGGCTAGCAAAGAGCTGGACACAACTTAGTGACTAAATAGCAGCATCAGGAACAATTGCCTAGTACCTTGCATAGGTGTCTATAATTATGCACTCCAAGCTGGAAGGAAAACAACTTGTCTTAACTTGCTTGTAAATTCAAAAATCTTACCCCAAACAAATCAGTCCTGTATTTCACGTGTGTAGACCTGACATTCTTTTATCTGAGGACTCAACCTATTAAAAAAGCAAAGCACAAGACTTACACATACAGTGATTTCCTCATCTTGAATCAACTGGTGCTGTTTTCATTTCAGTGCTTCTATTCCTTTGCCAATAAGTGTATGCCATCTGTGGGAGCATTTGTCCAGATTTCAGTCCAAGCAATGCAGTCACCATACTTACAGGATGATACAAAACAATATGAATCACTTTGCCTTTGCACTGAAGAGAATTGCCTTTATGTTGGTGAAATAATAAAAAAGAAAACAATAATAACCAGTATTGATTTGTTTTCTATCAGCACTGTACTGAATGCTTGCTTTATTTTCTTTCACTACCTTATTTTGTCTTCACAGTATTCCCATTAGGTGTTAATAAATTGTTATAATCTTTACTTTATAGGTAGGGGCACTGAGGCTTAATGAGATCAGTTAACTTGATTCCTAGTAGTTAGGGCAGAGCAAGAATTTGAGTATAGGCAGAATAGCTCCAAAGCTCAAATCTTACACATACCCACAGAACAACTTCTGAAAGTAGGGTGCTCAATCACTCAGTCATGTCTAACTCTTTGCCACCCCATGGACTATAGTCTGCCAGGCTCCTCTGTCCAAGGAAATTTTCAGACAAGAATACTGGGGTGGGTTACCATTTCCTCCTCCAAGGGACTTCCTGACCCAGAAACTGAACCTGAGTCTCCTGCAATTCCTGCATTGGCAGGTGGATCCTTTACCACTGAGCACCCTGGGAAACCTCTGAATGTAGATCCAAGGCAAAACATCTTTGAATAGAGGAGCAGCATGTGAGAGTAAAGCTGCAGTGCTTATGTGACATAGACATAAATAAGGTTGATTGAGGTTAATCAGAATGGGCTCAGTGTGCAAGATCAGCGAAGGAGGTAAAGGTCATGGGAAATTAGTGGTAGAGAGGAGAGGAAGGGTAGTCAGGGGTAAGTTAGATAAAGGCGGAGGGCCTTCAAGGTCTAAGAAAGAAGGTGGGGACAAAAGATGACAATGGAAACATCTCTAGGTTACTAGTCAGTTTAAGAGAAATAATGGTCTATTGCTTTACTTTTTAGTAGTAACATTCATACCATATAAACTAGTGAGAATCTATATGATACATATAATCTATATAATATAATGTTTATATTCGATCTCTGCGATAGGTTAGAGCTGGGCTCTAACTTTCTTTTTTTAAAAAAAGATTTATTTATTTACTTTTGGGCTGTGCCAGGCCCTCACTGCTGTGCACAGGCTCTCTCCAGGTGCAGTGAGTGGGGGCTGCTGTTCGTTGTGGTGTATGGGCTTCTCATTGTGGGGGCTTCTTTTGTCACCTAGCGGAGCACGCACTCTAGAGTGCCTGGGCTTCAGCAGTTGCGTCACATGGGCTCAGTCGTGGCTTGCAGGCTCTAGAGAACTTGCTCAGTAGCTGAGGTGCATAGTCTTAGCTGCTGTCAGATGGCATCTTCCCAGACCAGAGGTCGAACCCACGCTCCTGCACTGGACCACCAGGGGGGTTGTGGATCTAAATTTCTTTCCTGATGTTCTGATCTGAGAAGTTTTCTTCCTATTATACTTTTCTTCTAAACACCTGAAACTTACTGAAGAAAGTGAAACATTCCTATACTTTTGACTTTGATGACTAATATTAATAGCCATTCTAAAAAGTGACAACTTTTCCTTTTTTCAAGTCTTGTTTGAAAGCACATTAGGCATGTGTATAAAGATAATAACCATGAAAGTATAAATGTGTCCTCTATAGTTAGTATGATATTTTACCATTTAACATGTACTTGACCTTCAATAAAGGGGTTTATCTGTTATGATTTTATTAGAGTAGATAACTTATCTTTTGTTTCAGGTACATTTTTCCTTGGTACCAGGGTAACTGATACTAAGGCAAAATGTTAATACTTAAAAAAAAGTCTAAGTAGAAAAGAATAATCTTTGCAAGTAGGAAATGTGTTATATAATTATATTTAGAGTTGAATCGTATTTTAAAATATATTCCATAATGTAAACCTAGCACATTAAAAAAATCACTTTACCAAACTCTTTAATAATAGCTGCTTGCCCTTAAAATCTTAGACTATGCCACAGAGGACAGATTATTATGCTTTTAATTGTAGAGCCTTCTGATCATATGAATTCTTTTCATGTTTCATTGTAGTCCTATAAAACATTATACTTCAAAGGAAAAATGCTATGAATTTATAGTGCTTTTAGAATTCTAAAATCTGTTTCCTATTTTGTTGATTAAGACAGAAGAGCATTGATTGTGAATAAAGAACATGCTATGTTGAAAAGAAAATTAAGAATTCTGATGTTTCTCTGCCAGATAGCACAAAAACTAAGAACACCACAGGAATTTTTCAACATTATTAACCTCCTGACAATGTGTGGGTCGTATAAAGGACAAATGAATGTTTTGGAGGGACTGAGAATGCCAATTTTAACAGACTGTCCAATGACTGTAGATAAATATTTGTGTTCCTGGGGATTATTTGATTTTTATCAAAGCAAATTGAATTGGAAACATGGCATGTATTAAGTCATTGGTACTTATTGTCTAATTCTTTTTCCCATAGAAGTTTCTATGCACTGAAAGAGCACTAAGTCATCAGTTAGACATACCATGTAATGATCCTTATCATATCCAGACAAAATAAAAGCCTTTTAAGAAGCTACTTCACAAGACAACTGCATAGCTTTCCTCACAGGAACTTGTTAAACAAATAATGATTATTAAAGCTATTGGGTCAATCGCTTACACCAGTTTAACAAGAACAATTCCAAGATGTCTAGCCTATTCCACATTCCATGTGACTAACTATGGTATCCAGAGCTTGGAAAATATCCAGGCAACTCACAGTAGCTTTTCTTAAATGCTTTTAGGCACTGGATTTTAAGGAAAGTAGTAAAATTAGGTTTACAGAGGAGAATCTTCAAAGCATACCCACTGTCAATGCTATAAATGGTCTCAACAGTATCAAAAAGTTGTTTAAAAGCACCCAAAGCTGAAAACGTTGCAGATTTCGCTCCTATCTATATCAGAGTTGGCAAGTGCATAAACTCTAATTGCTGATGTGGAGGTTTATTATATCCAGTGAGATGAGCACATGGGAGTTTTGCACAAGCCTCTAATAGAGAGGGTACTGTGAGTTGGAATGACTAGCTTTTAAAAATGTGCCACATTAACCCCTTGCTTATTTTTACAATCACACCACGATCAGAGTAGAAACAGAAGAGGGAAGATTTAGAGTTGAAAGACAACAGATGAGAAAGACAGGAAATCAGTTCTTGTCTAAGGAGGATTTGGGCAGCTTTGGGGTCATTCTGTATTTGTACTCTAAAACAGTGGAACAGCAGTTATTATAATAACATGTGAGAGGTCAAGTTCAGAAATAGCAAGTGAGAAGACCAACTGATACTCTAGGTCCCTTTTCTTGAAAACAGAGTCTGGAACACAAAACTTTGAAGCTAAGTTAAATGCCCAAGATAAGAGACTTCAGAATACTGTGTCAGTGTTCTAAATCCAGGCAAAAAAATCTGGGTCACAGAACCACAGGCCTAGGACACCAGCACTAATAGGCAACACAGTCAAGTGTTTCTACATTTCCTGCTTAGAGTCCAAACTTATTTAGCTTTTGAAAGATCTGAGCCCAAAGTTTTCTTTTTTCATTGAATTCATATTTATTAGACA
Organism: Madoqua kirkii; assembly: GCA_006408675.1. Taxonomy (NCBI): domain Eukaryota; kingdom Metazoa; phylum Chordata; class Mammalia; order Artiodactyla; family Bovidae; genus Madoqua; species Madoqua kirkii. The sequence goes on along the minus strand of SJYC01140913.1, from coordinate 4,318 downwards.
CTTATCACATATTAAGGCACTGTATGAACAGCAGAGACTATTACTGAACTAGGCAGACATGCTATCTCTTTTTAAAGGAGACACATAATAAGTCAGGAAATGTAGAAATGGACAAATGACTCTAGAAGAAAATAAAGGGCATGATAAGTTTGAGAATGGAAGGAAGTTGTTTTAGATAGGATGGCCAGAGAAAACATCTCCAAAAAGTAGTCTGGAGACTGAGAGTGAAGTTTGAGAATGAGCCAACTTTTGAGGAACTGGAAGAACCTAGTGGAATGTCCTGGAGGCTAAAAAATAAGAGGTCTCGGCATACTGAAGGAACCAAAAGAGGTGGGTTTGGAAGATAGTGAGCACAGGAGAGATGGTGTGAGATGGGATAGAAAAGTTGACAAGAGCTAGCCCATACAGTTAGAAGAGAAAAGCTTTTTGCTAGAATAAGGCATGTGCCAAGTAGTCTAAGAACTGACTTGAGATAATATGCTATTTTTATAAACTAAAAGATAGATCATGAGGGACTGAATATTCCGCCTAAGCAGCTCATACATTATGAAGAGTTTAACAAGGAATTTTCTAAACACAGAGATGCTATACAGGGCAGACCGCTGCTACTGGATCGTGGTGTTCGGGTGAGTTTCTGAAGAGCCTGGGGTTAAAAATCAACTTCAGGGCAAAACACTGCCATCTGAAAAGAGTGGTGGTGGAAGCCAGAGTTTTTTTTCCTTTGGATGATGAAACTGTTCTACAAAAGACAGTAGGGCAGGATGGTGAGTCACTCAGCGTGGGCTGGTGTGAGGCAGAGCATTATGTGGCTAAACCTGAAAGGCTCATGAATAGGGGGACAAAGGACAGAAAATCTGGTCTTCATGCTTCTGCCGTTTACTGGGAAAACATGCTCTAAAAGTAGCTGCTGGTGTCAGAACAGAAGAGACATGTGAAGCCAGCCTGACCCTAATCTGACTGCAAGCAAGCCTTGGAGATCCCCAGAGAACCTGCAGACTTTTGAGCAAGTCAAATGCTTTCTAATGTAGGTCACTGAGATCTGTGGTGGGTGTCACCCAGCACTGTCACAGTGGGCACCTCATTAATAACAGGTTGATGGCCCAGCCAGAGTACAACACACATTGTCTGTAATCCAGTAATCCGTAGCAATCCAGTGTTCCTACTAAAGTAGCCTGCTATTCATCTGTGCATTCATCACAAATTCATCATGTATTTGATACGGAAAACAGAACACAGCAGCAGCAAAATTCAGACAGACTATGGCGTCTGCCTTTGCAAAGAAACTGTTTCTAGTGAAGGAAGTGGACAAAAACAAGTAAGTTTAAACCTAATCTAATGAGAAACTCTTATAATAGCACACATGTCCTTCTGAGAGAGAATAATAGACGGGGTGAAGGACAGGAGATGACGACCTTGGTGGTGGCCAGGGTGGGGCTCTCTGGGGTGACGGTGGAGCTGAGCAAGCAAATCTTTCTCTCGCTTGAGTGGTCTCAGATAATGGTTTCATTTTCTTCATTTTTCTAAATGTATGTAGTGTCAGCCCAACCGTGTGGCTTTGCTCTTGTCTAACTAGTTGTCCATGGTTTGCATTCTGTGTGTTCAGAGCTACTGAGCTGTTTTGCAAGTTTGTAGAGAAAGGCTGAAAAAGGCTTCATTTTCCCTTTTCCAAAGGGAACAATTATTTACTCTCACTAGAACAACAAACTTAGGTCCTAGGCTGTGAATGAAATTTGATTTCTCTCAGAAGAGAAGTAGTCTGTATATGGCAAGTCCAGAGAAAAATGTGATTTTAGTAACACTGCAGGGACTGTGGTCAGCGTGGAGCTCATAAAGGCCTTTGTTTTCCATGTTTTCCTTGGCCCCGTGAGAAGCGTGGAGCAGCTCACACACCCATCTGTATCCATATTAGTGAGACTGAAAGTGCTGACACAGGATTGCAGATCAAGGCCTGTGGCTTGCCAGGGTAAACTTGCATAATATACTGTACATCCCTCTGAACAACAGTGGTCTTTTGTCACTTAAACAAGGCTATTAGAACACGAGTCATTAAAAGAACTTTAGAAAAATAGGCAACATTTTCCAATATTGTAGCTTTCAGTTCAGTTCAGTGGCTCAGTTGTGCCTGACTCTCTGCGACCCCATGAATCGCAGCACGCCAGCCCTCCCTGTCCATCACCAACTCCTGGAGTCCACTGATTCACATCCATTGAGTCCGTGATGCCATCCAGCCATCTCATCCTCTGTCATCCCCTTCTCCTCCTGCCCTCAATCCCTCCCAGCATCAGAGTCTTTTCCAATGAGTCAACTCTGCGATCCCTATAAAGTATCAGAAGCTCTGGAAGAGGTGAAGCATTTTCATGAGTAACTAATAGTGGATTCGGAATCCTAATCTGAATTGATCAGAAGTGAGTAATATTTTAAAATATAATTTCTGAATGTCAAAGAAGCGCATTATTATGGAGAACTGGATGAAGATTAACCAGAGTATGTTTTGAATGTACATAAATAACACGAATAAGAATATTTTCAAATCTTAAACTGGCCCGGGAAATTCTAGCTTACTGATAAAATACAAACTCAAATAAATGGCTTTAGGATTTTTCCTATTTTTAATACATGCAAAAGTGGAGTTGTAGGAGTGGATTCGGAATCCTAATCTGAATTGATCAGAAGTGAGTAATATTTTAAAATATAATTTCTGAATGTCAAAGAAGCGCATTATTATGGAGAACTGGATGAAGATTAACCAGAGTATGTTTTGAATGTACATAAATAACACGAATAAGAATATTTTCAAATCTTAAACTGGCCCGGGAAATTCTAGCTTACTGATAAAATACAAACTCAAATAAATGGCTTTAGGATTTTTCCTATTTTTAATACATGCAAAAGTGGAGTTGTAGGAATGAGGAAGGGAAAAAGTCCTTATTCTGCTTTTCGAGAAAAATTCTGATTAATATTTTAATGCTGTTTCTGCTAACATTTTTTTAACCACAAATACTTTTTTACATAGTTGAATTCATCAGCTCAGTTCAGTTCAGTCACTCAGTCATGTCCAACTCTGCAATCCCATGGACTGCAGCATGCAAGGCTTCCCTGTCCATCACCAACTCCCAGAGGCTACTCAAACTCATGTCCGTCGCGTTGGTGATGCCATCCAACCATCTCATCCTCTGTCGCCCCCTTCTCCTTCTGCCTTCAATCTTTCCCAGCATCAGGGTTTTTTCAATAAGTCAGTTCTTTGCATCACATGGCCAAAATATTGTAGTTTTAGCTTTAGCATCAGTCCTTCCAATGAATATTCAGGATTGATTGCCTTTAGGATGGACTGGTTGGATCTCCTCACAGTCCAAGGGACTCCCAAGAGTCTTCCCCAACATCACAGTTCAAAAGCATGTCTTCAGCACTTAGCTTTTTTCTAATTTAACTTTCACATCCATATATGACCACTGGAAAAACCATAGCTTTGACTAGACGGACCTTTGTTGGCAAAGTAATGTCTCTGCTTTCTAATATGCTGTCTAGGTTGGTCATAACTTTTCTTCCAAGGAGCAAATGTCTTTTAATTTCATGGCTGAAGTCACTATCTGCAGTGATTTTGGAGCCTCCCCAAATAAAGTCTGTCATTGTTTCCCCATCTATTATCCATGAAGTGATGGAACCAGATGCCATGATCATAGTTTTCCGAATGTTGAGTCTTCAGCCAACTTTTTCACTCTCCTCTTTCACTTTCATCAAGAGGCTCTTTAGTTCTTCTTCACTTTCTGCCATAAGGGTGGTGTCATCTGTGTAACGGAGGTTACTGGTATTTCTCCCCACAGTCTTGATTCCAGCTTGTGCTTCCTCCAGTCCAGAGTTTCTCATGATGTCCTCTGCATATAAGTTAAATAAACAGGGTGACAATATACAGCCTTAATATACTCTTTTCCCGATTTGAAACCAATCTGTTGTTCCATGTCCAGTTCTAACTGTTGCTTCCTGACCTGCATTTAGGTTTCTCAAGAGGCAGGTCAGGTGGTCCGGTATTCCCATCTCTTTCAGAATTTCCCACAGTTTATTGTGATCCACACAGTCAAAGGCTTTGGCATAGGCCTAAGGAATCCTAAATTGATACTACATTGTTGGCATGTTGCAATTACCTAAAACAGTCTAGATTTTTTCACAAACTGGAAAGATAAATAAAAGAGAATTTAAAAATATACAAATTTCCACTACCAGAACAAATATATATATAAGAAAAAGGATTCTAAGTCTCAGATAATAACTCCACTTGTTTCAATGAGTCAATATATAAAGAAATTCTTCTTCAAAGAACTAT
>SJYC01140912.1:0-38538 GCA_006408675.1 Madoqua kirkii | reverse complement strand
TCTATTTTAAAGATCTATTTTTATAAGTAGATTATTTTAGGAAAAATTTTGGGCTTACAGAAAAATGGAAATAATAGTACAAAGAGTTCCTATAAACCCCACACTCAGTTTCTTGATGATTAATATCTTACATTAAAATTATATGTTGGTTACAATTAATGAACGAATATTAGTACATTATCATTATAGTCTATATTTTATTTGCTTTCTCTAGTTTTTAACCTGATATTATTTTTGTTTCAGGATCTCATCCAGACTGAAACATTACATTTAGTTGTCAAGTCTCTTTGGCTTTTCTTGGCTGTAACAGTTTCTCAGACTTTCCTTGATTTTGATGACTTTGACAGTTTTTTTAAAAGAACACTGATTGGATATTTTATACAATGCCCCTCTATTAGAATTGGCCTGTTTTTTTTTTTTTTTTCCAAAGTTGGGCTGAGTTTATGGAATTTGGGAGGAAGATCACAGAAGTAGATTACCATTTTCATCACATAGTATCAAGGGTACATACTATCAAATGACATATCATTCTTGATATTGACCCTGACTACCTGCTGGGGTCGTGCTTATTATGTTTGTTCATTGTCAAGCTACTCTTTTTTTCCCCTTTCCATATTGTATCTTTATAAAGACGTTTCTATGTGTAGTTCACATTGAAGGAATGAGGGGAAAAGTCAACCTCACAGAAACAGAAAAGTAAAAAAAAAAAAAACAGTTGTCAGGGTTTAGAGGATGGGGACATAGAGATTGATAAAAGGGTATAAACTTTCAGTTATAAGATGAGTAAAATTTGAGACTCTAATGTAAAACATTGTAACTATGGTTGTTAGTATTAAATTGTATAACTGAAATTTGATATCAGAATAGAACTTACATGTTCTCACCAAAATCAGAAAATGATAAATATTTGAGGTGTTGGATATATTAATTAACTAAAGGAGGGAATCCTTTCTCTCTCTCTCTCTTTCCCTATATATATATATATATAAACCTCCTTGGATATAACCACAGTGAACACATGAGTTTATTTTTTTCTATCTATATACCATGACTGGCCTCATGAACAATTCACTCACCTAAATTTGAAACCACATTGATTCCATCAAGGAACTAGTTCCGTTCAATGACTTGTAACAGCTAAAAGCTGATACTTTGTTATAATATCTTTGATCAAATTATCAGTGTGAAGTTTTTCTCAACTTTGATTCATTATCTCAAATCACTCATTAATTCTTGCCTTCTCCCATCCACACTGACACTGCACAATTAGCTATAGGTTAAGACTCCAGAATTATCTCCTGTCCTTCATCATCCCATTCTCTTCCTACTTCATCCTCCTCAGTATCTCCAGTGTAATCTTCCTGCAATACAAACTTAATTATGTCTCTTCCACTTAAAAGTCTTTGATATTTGCTATGTTTTACCAAATTCAGTCCAAATTTCCTGAGAAGCTTTTAAGACTGTACCAGAGCCTTTAGAACCCATATCTTTGATCAAATTATCAGTGTGAAGTTTTTCTCAACTTTGATTCATTATCTCAAATCACTCATTAATTCTTGCCTTCTCCCATCCACACTGACACTGCACAATTAGCTATAGGTTAAGACTCCAGAATTATCTCCTGTCCTTCATCATCCCATTCTCTTCCTACTTCATCCTCCTCAGTATCTCCAGTGTAATCTTCCTGCAATACAAACTTAATTATGTCTCTTCCACTTAAAAGTCTTTGATATTTGCTATGTTTTACCAAATTCAGTCCAAATTTCCTGAGAAGCTTTTAAGACTGTACCAGAGCCTTTAGAACCCTAATTCACATCTTCTCAGCCTCACCTTGGATTCCAGCCTGGATGAAATTGGCATTTTGGCTTTGACTCATTTCAACAGAATCTCATCTCAAATGGACACAATGTGTTTTTCACTTTTTGCCCTAGGATTCTCCAGTGCCACAACTGGGAATGGGATTCTACTTGTTTGAGCTCACTCATGGAGCCCCCAAATTTACGAAAGTTAACTCTGAGGGAAATCCTCAATCCCTGAGGGATGAAATCAGCTCTGAGACATTTTGAGCTGGTGTTTTTTAGAGGCCAGTGTTAAGCCAGATGGTCTCAAAGCTGTGATATCAAAGTACACCTTTCTTGAGACTTTTCCTCCTTTCCCTATTCTCTCTGGTTCCCCATTTGTGCTGTGGAATTATCTTCTGGACAGAGGCTTTGATTTTTGGTAGAATCAAAGCTAAGACATATATTATTAGATTCTCATTGGTGGTAAATTAGGATGAGAAGATGTCAGAAACTGAAGCTTTGGGCAATTTGATATAGCTAAAGCATCAGCAAGGTGTAGGTGAATCATTAGCATTTTCTGGTGTTCACATGCCCAGTGATAATGGTGAATGGAAATTTTAGCAACCATGGCCTGAAATTAGCCAAGGGCTGAAGATAGCCAAGGGCTCACCCTGCTCAGAGATGAAGATAGGCATCGTTCCACGGGGATAGAAACCTAGACAAATAGATCTTATAACTTCAAGATCAGTTTCAGCAGTGAAGAGCACAGCTTATTACATTAATCTTTATCTATGAAGTCACTTGTGGAGATTACGGCTGGCCACCACCTTGAAGACTTAGAGGCAGATGGGACTTTTTACAGGGCATAGATGTATCTGAGTGGAACAAAGGATACAGATTGCTTCTGAATTCCTCACTCACTTGGTCTTAGTCTCATTTCTGACGTCAACACACATGTAGTGATAGTTTGGCTTACCTCATGCTGACATCTTCTTTCAAGTACTGGATGTTTTGTTCTTTTGCCTTCAGGTTGTTCCAGTGCCACAGATGCCTCTGGGAAGCCCTCTGTTCAATCAGGCATGCTGAGTCTGGACGTATATAGGAATTTATTTAACCCAAAGTAGATCTCAATTAATGAGGAATATGAGCTATAGACAAAAGACATCAATCCTCAGGTAGACAGTTCCAAAAGATATTCTACATCCTCTTTAGTGATTCCATGCCAGTTTGAGTGCCAGTTGCTTGTAACAGTAAGTTGAATAATGCATCTGTGTTTGCTTTTTGCACTGTTCCTCACTCCTGCTCCCTATATACATGTTTTTACCTGAGGCACTACCATTGGGAAAACTCAAGCTAACAAAAAGTCTTTAAATCCCAATATGGCTCTATCTTCTATTTTCTACCCTTCTTGAAGACCTAAACATCTTGACAGGATAGCATAACCGTGTGCTTCCTTTTTTAATCTAAGAAATAGTGAAAATGCACATTATTTTTTTTTCTTTAAAGAAGTAGCTATATGTTTGGTTTTGGGAAATACAATGCATTATTTTTAACGCTTGCTATTTCCTGGAATCTAAATCATGGAATATACCATAAATAACATTTATGGTGAAAAAACTGAGGATCAGATCTGAAGAGTAATTGTTCAAGGATACTATGGTACTGCAACCAGTTTTTCCTTTCATGGTTTTGCTCTCTTAATAATATTAGATTGTTTCATCAATTATTACGTGAATCCTCAAGTCAGACTCACCTCAGAGTCACCTGACCCTTATTAACTATCTTTTTTGTTAGTTGTACAAACTTGCCATTTTATTCTGTTAACTAAAACTCTTATAATTCACAAAAGATTTGGGAAGCAGCTGCCACTGAGTTCAGCCTTTTACTTACATTCCTTCTACAAAGGCCCAACTAAACATTGGATCAGTTTAGTTCACTTCAGTTCAGTTGCTCAACCGTGTCTGACTCTTTGTGACCCCATGGACTGCAGCATGCCAGATTTCCCCATCCATTATCAGCTCCCGGAGTTTACACACTCATGTCCACTGAGTTGGTGATACCATCCAACTATCTCATCCTCTGTTGTTCCCTTCTCCTCCCGCCTTCAATCTTTCCCAGCATCAGGGTCTATGCAAATAAATCAGTTCTTCATATCAGGTAGCCAAAGTATTGGCAATTCAGCTTCAGCATCAGTCCTTTCAATGAATATTCAGGACTGGTTGCCTTTAGGATAGACTGGTTGGATCTCCTTTCAGTCCAAGGGACTCTCAAGAGTCTTCTCCAACATCACAGTTCAAAAGCATCAATTCTTCAGCACTCAGCTTTCTTTATAGTCCAACTCTCACATCCATACATGACTACTGGAAAAACCATAGCTTTGACTAGATGGACCTTTGTTGGCAAAGCCACGTCTGCTTTTTAATATGCTGCCTAAGTTGGTCGTAACTTTTCTTCCAAGGAGCAAGTGTCTTTTAATTTCATAGCTGCAGTCACCATCTGCAGTGATTTTGAGCCCCCCAAAATAAAGTCTGTCACTGTTTCCACTCTTTCCCCATCTATGTAAGCCATGAAGTGATGGGACCAGACGCCATGATTGTAGTTTTCTGAATGTTGAGTTTTAAGCCATCTTTTTCACTCTCCTCTAAAAGCAACAGTTAGAACCGGACATGGAACAACAGACTGGTTCCAAATCAGGAAAGGAGTACGTCAAGGCTGTATATTGTCACCTTGTTTATTTAACGTATATGCAGAGTACATCGTGAGAAATACTGGGCTGTATGAAGCAAAAGCTGGAATCAAGATTTCTGGGAGAAAGATCAATAACCTTAGATATGCAAATCACACCACACTTATGTCAGAAAGTGAAGAAGAACTAAAGAGCCTCTTGATGAAATCACAGAAACACTGGATAGTACCAAGTACTCTCTCCTAGGTGCTCTGGCCTAGACAGTGGAAGATGGTAGCTGGTAGAAGCTGTGGCAATTTACCCACAGCCCCTGCTCCTCCAGATCACCTGCTGGGTGACTCCACCATCCTGGCTTTTTCAGGGTCAACCCTCCCCTGAGGCCTAGCTCTATCAATTGACCCCATAAATTTATATAGGTATTGGGTTGACCTAAAAGTTTGTTTGGGTTTTTCCATAAGATGTTGGATTTCCAACCCAAAATATGTACAGTATAGGTAGATGCAGGAATCATCTACACAAGATCTTTTTCATTCTAATTAATAAGTTGTGTGTCTTGTAATGATCTGCTTGTGGGTAAGGACTGAATGTTAAAAGTTTTGACTCTTTAGAACCTAGCAGAGTGCTTCAGGACTTAGTAATCAATCGTTTAATTCTATTAGATAAAGGAAATTCCTCAAATCATGAACTTTATACCAACACCATCAAAATTATAATGATAAGCTAGCTCATTCTAGGCATGTTCTGGGTAATGACACTAAAGGAGTAATTTTAAAACTTGCAATAAGCATAATACAATTATACATTATGGTTATAATGATGCATATATATGTAATTTGGAACAAGAACAAAAAGTTAAAATAGGCTGTTTTAGTGCAGTAAGGTTAATGAATAATTTTTAAATTTCTTTTTCTTTTTAAAACATTATTTTCAAAGGATATGTGAAATGAATACAAGGTTGGAGAAAAAACACTTGGAAAAAAATGATAGATGAGTATGACAATAACTAAAGAGCTGTAATAAAGAGAGTTAGAAATCAAGTGGTTTCTGGTTTACAGAATCTGAAAAGAGCCTGTTGGTTGGTCTGTGAAGGATATGACCATCTCCATTAGGGACCAGATTAGAGGCATAGGTTTAGGTTACAGCATGAGGGATTTAGATAAGAGAAAAGGAAAAATCTTCAGACAGTGAGATTTGATAGACACTGGAATGTGTAACTGGGGAAGCTTGTGGAATTTCCCTTCTCTAGAAGTTTTTTAAAAATAGAACAGCATCTCATCTACTTGAAGGATGGACTCTATTTGACCTTTCAGAGTATCCACTGAACCCAGAAGGTACACACACCTTAAAGAAGAATGTGAGCTTGAATTATCCTGGGTAGCTTGGAAAATAAAAATAGGGTGAATAAATTTCATGTTTAATTTGATTTGTATATATCATATATGCAAATTATAATACCTATAGTTCTTTCTTTTCCTGTTAGTTGAATATTTTAATTTTTAAGGGCTGGAGTTTAGGGTTTAAGAAAAAAATATTGTAGGGAGGGAAAGAAGAATTCATCTTACTTTAGAGTCTGTTTTTATAGGGAATAGGTAAGGAGAAAAAAACATTTTGGATATTTTGATTTTGAGTTCATTCCCTATTTTAAATAATTTTTTGGAAAAACATCGACCTTTCTGTTGGCTTAAATATTTTTAGTGTAAAATTTAAAAATATAACTTAGTCTACATGTTTCTCTTAGTGATTTTGGCAGAACTAGTATTCCAAACTGGAAGAGGGTCTCTGTATTTAATTTCCTCTCCGGAAGTTTACCTTCAGAAGTCCAAGTGTGAGGTCAAGCCTTGGGTTGCCGGAAATGTAATGTCCTTTACTGTCTGAGCACCCAGACAGCACTTAATGAAACATCCCACTTTGCAGACATTGGTAAGGATTAAAGTGCTTTAACTGTTTCCTCTTATTTTGTGATTTCTATATTCAGTCTTCGAAGATTCAAATATAGTTAGATGTAAGTAAGAGCTATATTCTTACTTATGTTCTCTATATTCAGCTATAACTGCAGATTTCCAGTTACAAGTGACCTTCCTCTTTTCCTTCCTAAAAACCAAAATTCTGCAGGTCAAAAGGTATGTAAATTGTAGAACTCATTATCTACCTCAAGCAAAAACAATTCCAGGGTATTCTAAACTTGATTTCTTTCTGACTCTGTTTTGTTGATCTGAGGACACTTACAGTTTAAAGCAGTGAACCATTTTCTCATATTTGTAGAGCTCCATATTTGTCAGACTGCTTACTTAGTTAATATCTAATCTGATCGTAATAAGAACTTCATGAATGTCATGATCTTATAGATAAGAAGATGGAATCTCAATAAGAGGATGTAACTTGCCCAAGATCACAAAACTTGCAAATGTAGAGTTGGAACACTTCTGATTTCAAAGCCTGTGTCTTTTCCATTGTATCACACTATGCTGTCTGTGAAAAATCTTTGCTTTCCTGGGGTTTTATTTTTTTACCATTGATGAGCTCTTTCCCTCTGATTTATTCTGAACCAAATTATACTGAGACTATTACATAATGTTATTATTACCAAATACAGAATCGTGCTATCACTCTATGGAATAAAACATCAAAGGCTTAAAAATTTTTTTGCCAGTCCACATATAAGTCATGTAAATTCTGATGGAGATTACAATTTGTTCTAATTCATATTAGCTATTGATTATTAAGCAGCATTTGCTTTTAATACAGAACTTACTTTATTATGTCAGTCTCTAACAGTGTTGAACACAATTTCTATATCCCCAGCTCTCTGTCCTGGGTGTCTTCAGGGTACACTGGCTTTATTTCCTTCTCTAACATTTCGGAAGTTTGTTTAATACTGACTCAGAGGAAGCATTCTAGCTGAGTCTTCACATGGTCTTGTTTACAGCTCCGGAGTGCACATAATAGATAAGCTACTGATTTCCACAAGACCCCCCGCACTTCCTGGGTGTGTGGGTGTGTGTGCTTGTGCCTGTGAAATTAAGATTGTGCAATCTCCCGGGTAGCTGCATCAAGCTGCAAAGTCATTTCACATCTCTTCTACATTTCTCTAGCAAGCCTAATTTCATAAACCAAAAACCATTGTATTTCATAGGAGGTGTGCTGGTAACTGATAATTAACACTGCAAACCCCATGAGTTTACAACAAGATCAAACCTGATATTGAGGCAAGGAATAGAGAAATTTGCCTAAGGAAATATTGTGAAATAAAGTTGCAAATGGCCATAGATGAACAATGTTCCATCTGCGGGATTTCTTTCCTTGATCATAATTATAACCACTACTTATAGGGAGCCTAGTTATATGGCAAGGACTTTGTTAGGTCAGTATTATTTTATTTGATTCTAATGCTAACCCTGAAAGATTAATATAGCTAACGCAATTTTATGGAAGATGACCAGAGAATTCAAATAATGTGTCCTATGTTGCCCTGATCTCTCTTTGGTTCCTTTTTTGATGTTACTCTGGATGAAGTTTAATTGTAGGTTACATAAGCTTTACTAGAATTTGTTAGAAGAACTGCCTCTATATATTAAGGAGTTTGGGCTAAAGATATTTGGGAAATGATGGTAGTGGGCTGAGAATAGATCTTGAATATTTCAGAGAAGGTGGATCTAAGGCAGAAAAGTCACATAGAATTCAGACCATTTTCATGTGGAGATAGACAATGTGTGCATAGCTGTGCATATAAGCTGTCTTGAGCATAGTTCTAAAGTGATTAAATCCATCATGAACAAGTCCCAAACGTTAAAAATCCAGAAGTAGATTTTCTTTAACCAATAACTGAGCAACCTTTATTATCTCAAGATCGTGCTCACCAAATTTAGGCATTCTCTGTGACTCTTAGTTTCTAAAAGCCATCATAATTTTTTCCCTTTGTTTTCTCTTTCCAGCTGCTGCTGCTTCTGAATTATGAGGCTGCCATGCTTCACTTCTTCAGTGGATAGCTTTATTTCTGCAAAGTGCATAGAATGAAGTTGTAGACTGCAGGCACTGAAAGACCTAAATGAATGTGTAAGAATGACCACAAGCACCAGGCGTGGGTGTATTTATCCGTTTGTCTCATTACTAAGAGGTTTTAGTTCCAAAAAATATCCGGAAGGATTTAGTTTTGGGGAAGTGGGGAGGGAGAAGGAGTGGAGTAAGATTTTTAAAATTTTAAACAATTTATTTGAGCTTCCTATTGATACATTCTATTTTCTTTACATCAGGATCAGAATTTTTTTTAAGGAACTCTTAAAGATTTTCAAACCAGTGTCCATAGGCCTTAGAGAGTTGATTTTGGAAGTTTTTAGTATGTTAACAAAAGGGCATTTTATTTCAAAGATAATGGGAAATTGCAAAGTTTAAATATAAGTTATTAAAACAACAATTAAGACATTTTGTGGCCCAGAAACACGCTGGTCTTGGTGGCACATGCTCTGCTCCATTTGCAAGCTGATTCGTTTTCATATGGCAAGCCAAAAAGTTTACTTTAGATTGCATCATACAGAAAAAACCGAACAAACTTTTTGGCTCACTTAATAGTTCTAGCTGATATTTTCCTTGCCAAGGAGGTCATGTGTTTTTCATTGATAGAGGAAAAATGAAGCCACTTTCTCTCTTTGCAGAGCCAGCGTAGGACAGTGGTAAAAATATTCAGTTCTAGAGTCAGAATGCTGGGGTTAAAATCAAAGCTCTGCCTCTATCAAATTCTGTGGCCTTGGCAAGTTAGTTAACCTCTCTGTGCTACTGTTTTATTTGTGTTATTAAAATAGGGATGATAATAAAATGATCTATCTTGCAGGGTTATTATGAAGATTAAAAATGAAAGAATCATGATAAGCATTTGACACATGAGATCAATATATGAAATTCTGCAAAATTTATGTATAATCATATTCACCTTTTTCTGGTGTACAGTCCTATGAATTTTAATATATGCATATTATAATCACCAACCAACAGGAAGCAGAATAATTTCAATACCCAAAGAAGTCACTTAGGCTGCCTCTTTCTAGTCAGATGCTAGTGACACTCCCCTCTCTCCTCCAGATCCTAACCCCTGGCTACAACTGATGTGTCTTATGTTCCTGTGGTTTTGCCCTTTCTCAAAATGTCATATAAATGGGATTATACTATATGTGACCTTTTGAGACTGACATTTTTCATTTAGCATGATGCATTTGTGGTACAATCTGATTTATACAGAATCTTATCTGAAGGGCTGATTTCATGGAAAAAGGATTAGATGAGAATTTTTTTTTAAAGGATCATTATAGAGAAGAAAGGCTCAGATTAATCTTATCCAAAGGAGAGTTTGGCTTAGTATGAGAAAGGAAATTTTCAGAGTTATCAAAATAGGATACACCTTTAAGAAGAAACTCTTTCCCTGCTATTAGGGTCTAGGGACCTAAGACAAAAAGCCACTTGGAAGGCCTGGTGTAGAAATATATGAGTCAAATATGAATTAACTGAGAAGAAGGTGTGTTTGTGTATGGAGGCTTGAAATGGGGTAAGGTGTTGGAAAGTAACAAACAGTCCCAAATAATCAGTGAATGTAATCATACTAGCTCTGTATCTTACAGGTGCAAATTAACTGTTTGGTACAGAGGGAACTTGGACCTTAATCACTTCTATGACTGATCTGTATAACTAGGCACAGAGAAGTAATCTTAACCAGGACTGGAAGAGGGAATGCAGTGGGGTGGGTGGGGGAAATAGCAAGACTGAAGGAAGGGAAAGAGCTCAAATGGAGGCTGAACAGATAAAGTGGCAATTGGTGAGGCTGCAGTTGTAGGTCAATGTACTGATCAGCTGGTGCCAGGGGCAGCAATTATCATCATATGCTACAAATATCATGTGCCTTCTAATTTATACAGACACACAAACACATATTATGCATATATATATGTTTTTAATTTGATCTATCTTTATTCTGTAAATCAGCTAACTTGCCCCTAGAAAATGTAATGTTTACCATATAACTACAGTTTTCTGGGCATATACCAGGCTCATTTATATACTATTTAATTTAATCCTTGAGTCAAGACTCTGTGGGAGAAATAACTTTTTCCATTTGATAGATGAGGAAATTGAGGTTCTGAGATGTGAAGTGACTTACCCAGAGAAACAGAGATAGTGAATGAAGGCAGAGTCAGATTTTGTTGTGTCTGTTTAGAGCTTTGCCTTTGCTGGGCTTTTTCTTTACTCTGCTTTCACATGATGAGAGTGGTTGGACCTGGAATCTATCTGAAAATCCATGATCTATTTTTACATATAAGGTGACACAATATCTTATATTTCAGTGTATTCTATGCTGACACTTTCTCTTTGAATGTTTGTTATTTTTTAGTGGTGATGATACCTTTCAATTGTAGTTAAAAATTGAGCTTAGTAAGAAGTTTAGGAAAGGAACAATAAACTATGGAAAAGTCTGAGAATCAGAAGACCTAAGCTAACACTCCAGTTCTGTTCTTTATAGCTGCCTGAGCTCTCTCAGGTCTAAGTTCTTTGGGGAATTTAAAGTGACAGTACAGGGATTCCCTGGTGGTTCAGTGGTGAAGAATCCATTGACCAATGCAGAAGACATGGGTTCGATCCCTGTTCTGAGAAGATCCCACATGCCTCAGAGAAACTAAGGTCGTGTACCACAACTATTGCGTCTGTGCTCTAGAACTTGGGAGCTACAACTTCTGAGCCCATGTGCCACAACTGGAGAGAAGCTGGCGTGCCCCAGAGCCCGTGTTCTGCAACAAGAGAAGCCAATACAATAAGTCTGCACACCACAGCTGGAGAGTAGCCGCTGCTTGCACAACTAGAGAAGAGCTGGCGCAGCAATCAAGACCCAGCATAACCAAAAATCAATACATAAAAAATGTTAAATCATGATAATACCAATTTCCCAGGGTTATTATTAGATTTAAAAGAGGAAACGTATGGGTAAATGCGTAGCTATGGTTATCACACGGTAGGCATTTAATAGGAGTTTGAGAAATTAGTTGAAATATAAAGGACTTTTAATTTCAAGACTTAAAGCATAAGAACAAAAGATTTATTTATTTGAATTATAGTCAGTTTGGGGCTCTGGTCTATGCTTGGTGATTGTAGAGCAGACTATATATACATGACTATTTTGTTTATATTCAACTAAATCTTATGCATATAAGTATAAATCTACTATAATTGGATCAACAAAGTATACATTGAATGAACTAAATTTAAGTATGGGATGGTATATAGATTTTCATGATAGTTCACACCTAAAGATATATAAACTTTACACTGATCTTCTCTTCTTTTGATTGTACTCATATTGAAACTAATAAATGCCTCAGGAGATTTCATTACTAAATGTGCAAAAAGCCAAGCTATGCTGAGAATTTAATTGTACTGCTTTAGTACGGTACATATGTTTTTCACTTAAACCTCTTCTCTCTGATTTGAAAGATATGTATATATGAGTAGTCAAGAAATCTATGTTCCACTAGAATTCAATGCTCATAAAATTTACTGGTGGAGGCTGTATGAGACTGTATTACTCACTTTAGGACTGGCATTTTTCACCTTTCTAGTAGCACTTTTTATGCTATTCATTTGAAGTTCAGTTCTACTCGCCAAGTATATTTATTGAAGCTTGCTCCTACTCATGTTCTACATGCTAGAACTTGTTGACACAAGGGAGGAAGCCAGACACACCAAGTGAGGACAGAAGTTTGAAAAGCCAGCTAGAAACCAGCACCCACTGGGCGAGAGAAGATAGCCAGCGTGGGTAAAATTGGAGGTTGATGATTTTGAGAGCAGGGCTGTCAGCTGTAGGTAGCCACAGAGTTGTTAACATAGGAGGAGGGAGGGCAAGCTCTCCAAGGTACTGCTGGAAACCTGGCAGCTTCCCCAAGTCCCAGATGGGTTTCATCCCTCCTTGCTGCACTAAGGCAAGGACTGTGGATCTCTCCATCTTTTTAAAGGCACAGACCACAGCTTCCCACACCGAAGAGAATTTATGCAGAGCTCGCTTGTTGAAAGTATTTAAAAGATCATTTGAAGCACAGTATCTGACCTATTTGTTTACAGCTGTGGTGGGGATTTTTTCCTCTTCTACTTAGAATGCCTCTTTATGCAGACACAGCCAAGTCTGTAAGTAGTTGCCAAGAGGCACAAAGTAATGAAGCTATATTTTCATCTATCCCATACTTCAGTCAAATTGACCATACCAGATTGAAATTAATTGAAAGTGTTTAATTCCATTAATGATGCAGAATTTCCAAAAGCCAAAGAAAGTGTGTGTGTGTGTGTGTGTGTGTGTGTGTGTGTGTGTTTTAAACCCACTTCAGCATAACTGAGAGATTGAATAAGACCCATCTGTATTAAAAGTGGACATCTTTACTGCAGAAATTACTGAAAAAGACATGTCAAGTATCTTCAGCATCTTCCCAATGAAATCGTTACTTTTCTTTTTTTTAAGTATTCTGGGCATTGTCAACATTTAATTTAAAAATACACTGTGTTTTATATTTTATAAGGATGTCTCACATGGTATAGATGTTTTTATGTTCATTTTGCAATGGAGGAGACAGAATCAGAGAAGTTAAGTGCTTCATCTAAGAACACAACCAGTAAATAAATAAAACCAGACTGTGAATCTTTGTGTACTCACTCCAGAGTCTTTGCTGTCTTTTATATAGTACACAGACTTTGTGTAGGTGCTAACAAAATGCTGGATGATACAGATGATACACACTCTATCTGATAAAAATCTACTTTATACATTAGATGCCCTTTTCTTGTTTCTCTCATTTCTTTTCTAGTTAGTTTAACAAGTCTATTCACCAGGTACAAAGTCATAATAATATGATATAGGCACAAAATTCAACAGTAAGAGGAAGCCATGTTATCAAGAGAACCAGGAACATATGAGAGTACTCTATGCAGAGACTTATTATGTGTCAGATGGTATATTAAAAGAGAAAAGATTTTAATGAAAAAGAAAAAAAAATGATTGGCTTATTATTTGGGAAACAATAAAGTAAGCCTATAAGTCATGCACCAAGGTGAAATCTAGATAAATTAAAAATATAAAAAAGTAAAGTCATTAAAATAAAAATATGAGAAAGTGAATCTACCTCATCTTAGGGAGGACAAGAATTTTTAAGCTTGAACATAATGAAAGAAAGCATAGACCAAAGTCTATAGATTTGATTACATAAAAAATTTATTTCTGAATATTTAAAACATAAAATAAAAATCAAATAAAGGAGAAATATTTGGCATCAGATTAAGAAGAGCTGTCATTTAAAAACATCTTACAATCAAAGAACAAAATCACTAAGGCTTAAATAAAAAATGGACAAAGAGTATAACCAGACAATTCGGTGAAGAAGAAATACATGACTAATTACAATTAAAAGATTTCAACCCATTTCTTGAGAAAACATTAACTGAAACAATATACTCTTATCTATCAAAATAGAATGAATGTTTTAAAATGTATATTTAATTTGGTGATGGTCTGGTGAGATGGACACAATATCTTAGTGCAGTTAATAGACTGGTACAGACTTTCTGGAGAGCACTTAAATTTTTTTTCTGAGAACCTCAAAGAAGCTCATGCCTTTGACCCCATAGTTCTCTTCCTAGGAATATATTCTGTGGTTTCAGTAAAAATTTCAAAGCTACACACACAGAAATATTTTTATATCAATATTCTAGGAATTTTTTTATTATGGAAAATTTCATACCAACAGAGATAAAACATTACAACAAATGTCTATGTACCCCTTAGCCAGCTTCAACAGTTGGTGAGATTTTCCCAGTCTTGTTTCATCTATTTCTGCTCTATTTCTGTCCCTGGTTTCCTCTATTTCTCTTTCTCTTTCTCCAGGAGTATTTTAAAGCAACTCCTAGAAATCTTATTTTACTTGTAAATACCTGAATATAATAACATCTTTAAAAATTATTCAAAGGTTGTTATTAAGTCTAGAGAATTGAACAGGTTTTATGCTAAAATTTCTTCATTGTTATGTGGAGAAAAGGGAACCCTCTTACACTGTTGGTGGGAATGCAAACTAGTACAGCCACTATGGAGAACAGTGTGGAGATTCCTTAAAAAACTGGAAATAGAACTGCCTTATGGCCCAGCAATCCCACTACTGGGCATACACACTGAAGAAATCAGAATTAAAGAGACAACTGTACCCCAATGTTCATCACAGCACTGTTTATAATAGCTAGAACATGGAAGCAACCTAGATGTCCATCAGCAGATGAATGGATAAGAAAGCTGTGGTACAAATACACAATGGAGTATTACTCAGCCATTAAAAAGAATATATTTGAATCAGTCCTAATGAGGTGGAGGAAACTGGAGCCTATTATACAGAGTGAAGAAAGCCAGAAAGAAAAACACCAATACAGTATGAGGTGAGGTGAAGTCACTCAGTCGTGTCTGACTCTGCGACCCCATAGATTGAGCCTACCAGGCTCCTCCATCCATGGGGTTTTCCAGGCAAGAGTACTGGAGTGGGTTGCCACTTCCTTCTCCAGAGGATCTTCCCAACCCAGGGATCGAACCCAGGTCTCCCACATTATAGGCAGATGCTTTACCATATGAACCACCAGGGAAGCCTCAATACATATACTAATGCATATATATGGAATTTAGAAAGATGGTAATGATAACCCTGCAAGTGAGACAGCAAAAGAGACACAGATGTATAGAATAGTCTTTTGGACTCTGTGGGAGAGAGCGAGGGTGGGATTATTTTGGAGAATGGCATTGAATCATGTATAATATCATATATGAAATGAATCAGCAGTCTAGATTCGATGCATGATACTGGATGCTTGGGGCTAGTGCCTGGGACGACCCAGAGGGATTGTACAGGGAGGGAGGTGGGAGGGGGGTTCAGGATGGGGAACACGTGTATACCTGCGGTGGATTCATTTTGATGTATGGCAAAACCAATATAGCATTATAAAGTAACTAACCTCCAATTAAAATAAATAATTTATATTTTTTAAAAAAGCACTTCTTATGAGGGTTAAATGGGATCATGTGATGCAGGTAATTAGCATATGGGCATGTTCAGTGAACATTAGCTTTTGCTATTGTTTTTATTGCTCTGAAGTCTAACAAAAATAAAACCTACCTAGCTATAAAGGCTATAGTTTGTTATTTCTGAGAATGATCCTAAGTCGTCCTAAGATCAGAAGGTGTCATTTTACTACGACAATCACTGCACTGTTTTCTGTAAATAATCTCATAACTCTAGGTGAACTCCTCTTTTAGGGAAGATACAGGCTTGTCTGCACACATTCTGCTCCTCCCTCTCGGCCCACTGGCTGGATAATCATTTAATGTTTTGTCTTTGTGCAGGATGCCACAATCCCATTCAGAAAGAGTTTTATCAGAATCTCCTGATTCAGGGCAATATAGCTTTCAGCTGATCAATCAGTGAAGACCCCTATCAATTTTGTAAATTGGTTCCTGTGCCTGGAAAGGAATACAAAGTTATTATAGAAAGTATTTGCTAATATATTCCCAGCACAGTGTTAAAGTTATTCCACTATTTGAGTTAAAAGAATATTTCTTCCGATGTTTGCCTGAATTCCTTTTATCTTCTCTTTTTGTATTGCCCAATTTTAGAATAACCCTTGAATTTTCCCTAGAAAATACTCAATATTCAAATAAAATTATGTTTTTCTCTCTATATTCACTTCTGAACAATATTTATATGTCTTTTCAAAGTGTTCCAGTGAAAGTGAAGTCACTTAGTCATGTCCAACTCTTTGAGATCCCATGGATTATAACCTTCCAGGATTCTCTGTCCATAGGATTTTCCAGGCAAGAGTACCGGAGTGGGTTGCCATTTCCTTCTCCAAGTAGAGTCCAACTGAAAATGATTGTGGAGATTAGGTAATTCCAATATTTTCTTTGGGAGGGAAAAAAAAAAGTTGCAGTTACTGACCAAGCATGCAAACAATTTATTATTTTACTAGAGAGAAATGAGCATTTCAAAAGAAGCTGATTTCTTCACATCCCTTCTGCATAACAAAACCAAGTTATTCTCTTGGTATTCATATTCAAGAGAGAACTGGAAGAGAATCGAGGTAAATGAGAAGGTAAATGAGAAGAAGTTGTGAAATTATAGTATTGATATACTTAAATCAGAGAAGGCAATGACACCCCACTCCAGTACTCTTGCCTGAAAAATGCTAAATGGATATTTTTAAAGGCCAAGATTATTATGTAACATATGGACATTTAATATGAAGAGGCAAATTTTAGATGTGTGCTAGTCAGTGGAGAAGGCAATGGCAACCCACTCCAGTGTTGTTGCCTGGAGAATCCAGGGACAGGGGAGGCTGGTGGGCTGCCGTCTCTGGGGTCGCACAGAGTCGGACATGACTGGAGCAACTTAGAAGCAGCAGCAGCAGCAGCAGCAGTCAATGAACAGTTTCAATGAATAGTTTCTTTCTACCAATAAAGCATTAGACTAAATATTCTCTTTCACACACACACACACACACACACACACAATGTACACAATTTAAGTACATGAACTGTGAATAGGTAATACCTTTAAATGTTACAACTTTTAAAAAAATTTTGGCTTCACTGGGTCTTCATTGTGGTTTGCAGACTTCTTTCTACTTGTGTCCCGTGGGCTCCAGGGCATGCAGGTGGGGCAGACAGGCTTTCGAGTTGTAGCATGTAGGCCTAGTTGCCCGGTGGCATGTGAGATCTTAGTTTGTTGACCAGGGATCGAATCTGTGTCCCCTGAAGTAGAAGGTGGATTTTCAACCACTAGACCCCCAGGGAAGTGTTAGTCATTTAGTCGTGTCCAACTCTTTGTGACCGCATTGACTGTAGCCCACCAGGCTCCTCTGTCCATGGAATTCTCGAGGCAAGAATAGCGGAGTGGGTAGCCAATCCCTTCTCCAGGGGATCTTCTTGACCCAGGTATTGAACCCAGGTCTCCTGCATTGCAAGCAGATTCTTTACCATGTGAGCCACCAGGGAAGCCCTGACCACCAGGGAAGCCCCCACAAAATGAAAAAATAAAAAAATAAAAGGTATAAAAATGAAAAAAAAAAAAAAAAGGCTTTCTTTCCCTTTTTCCTTTTCAGACCTTAGGTCCTTTTCAAAGACAACTATTATGAAATCTTTTGTGTAGTCTGCTGAACTACTGTGCATAAACATAAGCTCACATATTACATGTGGTTCCATTACTGATATCTGATGTAAGCTCACTATTAAAACTCCCCTTGTATGTCATAACTATCTATTTGTGTCAATGAGTATAAATTTCCATTTAAATCAGCAAATACTGTATGTGGGGAGACTAAGCATGGAGGAGGAGGAAGAAACCTCTTGAAGGAATTTCTCCAGGTGTCCTCTTCCTACTCACAATAGGAGGATCAGAGGAATCTCAGCTCTTGTGAGAAAACACACACACACACACACACACACACACACACACACACAATTTACATACCTTTGAGATCTCCCTAACCCCAAAGGCTTGGATTAGTTTGGCCTCAAATAAAGCCTAGTTTCCCTCTTCTAGTATAGATCTATAATTTCTGGAAAATAGTATCTATTACTCTTGCTTCCAGTGAATAACACATTAAATACATTTTGTATATTTTGCTGCTTCACCCAAACCTGCTATTTGCATAGCCCATTATTTTATTTTTTTTCCTTGTCCTTGCACCACTGTAAAATGAGATTCTAGTGAATTTAATTACATCAATAGCAAAATCTGATCTTTAGCAATTACAGAGCTTTCTGAAGCAGACTTCATGTTTATTTCTTGTTGGCATTACTACCTAAAGCCAAAATGTCTCACATAAACTCCTGATATAAATTATTAATTGTGCTAAAAGCAAGACATTTATTTTACAAGCTGTACTGAGGTATAATAGTGGTAAATTGCTGCCATTATTTCATTTATTGAATAATTCATTTACCTAAGATATTTATAGGTACATAAAAGGTACATATCATAATAAATATTATTATTTTAGTAATTAAGTTATCCTGTCATTTATAAAAATATGAATCTTAAATAAATTTTGATACTCAAGTAAATAATATACTCAGTGATCGTGTGTGTGTGTGTGTGTGTGTGTGTGTGTGATGATATTCTCTAGTACTGAAAACCACCTCATTTGCAGAGAGATATTGACAGACATTCCTATACTATAGTAAATTAAATTTCCTAAAGTGAATGTCTCCTAACTCAAACTAGTGTATCCGGATCAGGTGACTCATTTAGCAGTACCAGTAAGTTCACTTTAAGTGCCATATGACAGGGAGAGAAAAAAATGAGAGAAAGGGAGAAGCATTTGTGAGTATATTAATAAGCATCGAGTCATATTTTTTTAAATATCAATAATGGACACATATCAATTAAGTCACTGCTGCTGCTGCTAAGTCGCTTCTGTCGTATCTGACTCTGTGCGACCCCATAGACGGCAGCCCACTAGGCACCCCCGTCCCTGCGATTCTCCAGGCAAGAACACTGGAGTGGGTTGCCATTTCCTTTTCCAGGGGATCTGGAGAAGTGAAAAGTGAAAGTGAAGTCGCTCAGTCGTGTTCGACTCTTAGCGATCCCAGGGACTGCCGCCTACCAGGCTCCTCCATCCATGGGATTTTCCAGACGAGAGTACTGGAGTAAGGTTCCATTACCTTCTCCAATCAAGTCACTATAGTATGTCTATTTATATTTATAAAATATATCATGAAAGGTAAATGAAAATGAAAAAATTATTTGGTCATTCTGAATATTATGCAGATAAATGTAAATCAGAAAAAAAATTTTCTTGTCAAGCATTTACTTCTGTTTAATTTAATTGCTCACCAGTCAATAAGCATTATGTACCAGACATTAAGGTAAATGCTAGATATAAAAAGAGAAACCAGGAAGACCTAGGTAATTAAAGAATCCGAGAAATAATTGTAATGTGATACAATGAGTACTGGGATGTAGGGTGAGGGGTCGTTTACCTACACAAGGGATGAAAATCTGATTGAGGAGTCAAAGATTTTCTGAAAGAGACAATACATTAGTTGAACAGACTCTACATTATTTAGGATAGAGCACAGTGCAAAGAAAGCAAAACATTCTTTGGAAATAAGTTATCAAGTAACATTTTGATATCAAGAGAATATTTAAGACAAACAAGTAGATGTTAGGGCTATGAAAAATTAAAGCACTTACCGTGTAGAAGATGCTGCTAGACTGCAGGGCAGAAAAAGTAGGTGGAATAGTTCCCAGAAGCTGGCAGTTCTGAGCTTTTCAAAAATACAAAGAATAAGAAAGCCATGCATACACATACAGATAAATATCCACCACAGATAGAAGAGAAACAAAGCTACTGGGCAATTTCATTTCTGCTAAACGGAAAATCTGAAATAAATGGTAACACTTGTTGGAAAACTTATTTTTTTTAAATATGTGAAGTCAATTTAATTTTTTTTAAAGCTTCAACTGTAAAGTACTCAGAGTTGGAAAGAAATAAAATATTGAGCTCAAGACTAAGTCCATCAAAGAGTTCTATCATCTTTGAATGTCTAGGGAAACTGAGAAAGAATTTTCTAAACACCCTGACTGTTCTGGAGGTTCCAGACCCAAAGCCAAGGAGGGGAACAGCTGTAATCAGAGTTGCTAGAATACTAACATCTGAAAAACTTAAGAATGATGAAAAACCAAGAACGATAACAAAACAACATCTATAATTATTCATTTATCTTTAACATAAATTTCCTATGTAAAATAATTCCACTCCTTTTTATAACAGTTTGTTCTTTTAACTAAACTATCAGAATATTCAATACAAATTTTGCAGATAAAATAACGCTTTTAGTAAAGGTTCTTCTCCAAGCATAAGAAAATGATAATTGGTTCATTTTCCTTTACATAGAATTTAATAACTTAAATGTCTTGGTATTAGGAGTAGTGTCTAAAGTGTGTCTGTATATGTGTGTGTTTATTCTCTCAGCCGCATCTGACTCTGTGATGCTGTGGAGAAGGGGCTGCCAAGCTCCTCTGTTCATGGGATTCTCCAAACAAGGATACTGGAGTGGGTTGCCATTTCCTTCTCCAGGGGATCTTCCCGACCCAAGAATCACAACTATGTCTCTTTTAGTCTCCTTCATTGGCAGGTGGATTCTTTACCACTGTGTCACCTGGGAACTCCCTTAAAATAAAATATCTGTTCTCTTTACAGAGTATTTTAACTGATGTTAGTTACTCTACTAACTTCTGTTTATCATTCACGTTGCAAAATTCAGTTCATTATCTGTAAAGAATGTTGCAGTCAACTGCCTAGGCAGTTCTTTGATGAGAATATATGGGAAACTGAATATGTACCATATGGATAGGTGGTAAGGAGGGTTTTATTGTTCTCTTCAGTGGAAATGTCTTCAAATTGAATTTAGTATTATATTTATATGCAGAAACTCTCTTCCTTGCCTGTGTTTTAGAATGAATAATTTTGATATATGTTTCAAATATTGCAATATATACTTTCTATAACCATTTTCCTGAGTTTAGAGGAAAATGCATCTCAGTCAAGCAGACCACATATTTAAAATTCACAGTCATTCTGGACAGGATTATAACTACCTGTTTTAAAGGGAAGAATGGATTGGAAAAGGGCCATGATATGGGCAAATGAAATAAACATACAAAAGTAGAAACAGTGGCAGATTTTACTTTCTAGGGCTCTAAAATCATGGCAGATGGTGACTGCAGCCAAGAAATAAAAGGATACTTGCTCCTTGCAAGAAAAGCTATGACAAACCTGAACAGAGTATTACAAAGTGGAGACATAACTGCCGACCAAGGTCCATGTAGTCAAATCTATGGTTTTTCCAGAGATTATGTATGGATGTGTGAGTTAGACCATAAAGAATGCTGTCAGTCAATTCAGTTGCTCAGTCATGTCCAGCACTTTGAGATACTGTGGACTGCAGCACGCCAGGCCTCCCTATCCATCACCAACTCTGAGTTTACTCAGACTCATGTCCATTGAACCAGTGATGTCATCCAACCATCTCATCCTTGGTCATCCCATTCTCCTCCTGCCTTCAATCTTTCCCAGTATCAGAGTATTTTCCAAAGAGTTAGTTCTTCATGTCAGGTGGCCCAAGTATTGGAGTTTCAGCTTCAGTATCAATCCTTCCAATGAATATTCAGGACTGATTTCCTTTAGAATGTCCTGGTTGGATCTCCTTGCAGTCCAAGGGACTCCAAGAATCTTCTCCAATACCACAGTTCAAAAGCATCAATTCTTTGGTGCTCAGCTTTCTTTATAGTCTAACTCTCACATCCATTCATGACCACTAGAAAAAACTATAGATTTGACTAAATGGACCTTTGTCAGCAAAGTAATGTCTTTGCTTTTTAATATGATGTTTAGCTTTTCTTCCAAGGAGCGAGCATCGTTTAATTTCGTGGCTGAAGTCACCATCTGCAGTGATTTGGGAGCCTGAGAAAATAAAGTCTGTCACTGTTTCCACTGTTTTTCGTCTATTTGCCATGAAGTGATCAGATCGGATGCCATGATCTTAATTTTCTGAATGTAGAAGAATGTTGAAGAAGGCTGAGTGCTGGAGAATTAATGTTTTCAAATTGTGATCCTCCAGAAGACTACAGAAAGTCCCTTGACTACAAGATCAAACCCATCAATCCTAAAATAAATCAATCCTGAATAGTCATTGGAAGGACTGATGTTGAAAGTGAAGCTCCAATATTTTGGTCACATGATGCAAAGAGCACTCTCACTGGAAAAGACTGATGCTGGGAAAGGTTGAGAGCATGAGGAAAAGGAGGGGGCAGAGGATGAGATGGTTGGATGGCATCACAGACTCTGGACATGAGTTTGAGCAAACTCCTGGAGATGGTGAAGGACAGGGAAGCCAGATGTGCTGCAGATGATGGGGTTGCAAAGAGTTGGACATGACTGAGCGACTGAACAGCAACATTCTCCTTATTAGTGTTGATATTCCTTATGGCACTCATATCTTTGCTAAAGTTCACTTTTGCCTTCAGGTAAATAATGTTTCTTTTACACTTAGGATTTGTTATTGCTTTTGCTGGTAACATATGCCTTTTAATATAATGAATCAACCTGTGTGTCTTCCATTTTTTGAAACAAATTGACATGTTTAAATATGTGCCTTTCAGTTCAGTCAACTGGGATTTCCTTGAAAGGAATGATGCTAAAGCTGAAACTCCAGTACTTTGGCCACCTCATGCGAAGAGTTGACTCACTGGAAAAAGACTTAGATGCTGGGAGGGATTGGGGGCAGGAGAAGAAGGGGACAACAGAGGATGAGATGGCTGGATGGCATCACTGACTCAATGGATGCTAGTCTGAGTGAACTCTGGGAGTTGATGATGGACAGGGAGGCCTGGCGTGCTGCGATTCATGGGGTCGCAAAGAGTTGGACATGACTGAGCGACTGAACTGAAGACCCTTTGCTGTTCACCTGAAACTATCACAACATTGCTAATAGGCTAGACTCAAATACAAAATAAAAAGTTTATATATATATATATAGTCAGATTTAAGAAAAGAAAATGTGAACTTATTTAAAGGAAAGGTCTCTGGGAAAGTCATACTTGAAGAAAATTATGGGTGATGGTCTTAGTTCTGGCTTTGACTTCTACTGTAACTTTGGATCTTCCTTCCTACATCTGAATGAGTCTTTATGGAGCTAAACAAACAATTGTAGGGATTCTAAATGTGTTAAGTTCTGTAGACTCCTTTTCCTGTTAAACATAACACTCTCTGTTGACTCACATAATCAGTAGAAAGAGGTCTATTAAAGTTGAGTCATGTTCAACTCAGTTTGATCAGTTCAGAAAACGGCCAAACTGAATTTCCTGTTTTTGTTTCTTGCACATGGTGGGTGTGTGTGTGTGTGTGTGTGTGTGTGGTGTGTATGTGTGTCTTTTTATCAACTGGTCCAATGGTCTGTATCAGATGAACAAATGGACCGCGGTCTCAAGGTTGCATTTTTCGTCAAGGCCTGTTTAACATACAAAATTTGTTTGTTGCTTAGTTTCAAGATGAGTGAAAGGGAGCAGACACACTAGCTTTGATTTTGATAAGTTCCCAGTGATCCCCTAGAAAGTACTTGTTTCTACGGGGACCTCCCTGAGGCCTAGTTTCTACTTCTGTAAAATGGGGATTAGATGGTTTGACTCATAGGATTATTTCCAGCACAATGTACGTAAAACTCTTGGCACAGTCCTCAGCAATAAGCAGGTGCGCAACAGTGCTAGTTTACTCTTCTCTCTTCTCAAAGAGAAAGTGAAGCAGTCTTTTCGCTTATACTAATATTCTAATATTAGAGAGCAGATCCTGGGGTCAGGCTCTCTAGATTCAAGTCCAGCTCCACTGCTGGCTTTGGGCAA
Organism: Madoqua kirkii; assembly: GCA_006408675.1. NCBI lineage: Eukaryota > Metazoa > Chordata > Mammalia > Artiodactyla > Bovidae > Madoqua > Madoqua kirkii. Next base: position 14,623 of record SJYC01140912.1, on the reverse strand, counting down.
GTGACATAAATGCAAGTTTTGTCTCTCAGTTTTCTTATATGAAAATAGGATAATAATACCTCCTATTTATAGCCTGCTATGCATATCAAATGAGTTAGTTAGAGTGCTTAGAATGTTTTCTGCCCCAGAGTAGGAACCATATGGTGTAAATTTTTATCTTTATTTTCTGCCTAAAGGAATGAAATCTCCAAGCCCAAAGTTTAAGGCATTTCCCTTTTGGAAGATGCGTGAGATACATTGACCACTTCTTACTTTTTACTTCTCTTTTACTAGGTCTTATATAGACCTTCTTCCTTCTGTTGATATATTTAATTCAGTCACACAATCCAGAGTTTACATAATCAGGTCAAGATTTCCTCCTGTGTTTATAATTGATTAGAATTATGTGAGATGTATCACCCTTTTCTTGTTCTTTTCCTCACTGTTCTTGTGATGGTAGTGGTGGTGGTGGGCACCATCAGTGTATGTGTTGGGACCCTGAAATATAGTGGTATAAATACTCTGTTGGACTTTCGTGCAGCCCAACTTTCTACACACTCATTTTACAACAATCTTTTGTTGGGAGATTTCTACAGATTTCTGCTTTTGTTATGGGGCATTTTATTACTGTCTCAAAAGGTAAACAGTGTACAAAGCTTAGTGAGGGGTGGGAATGGAATAACCCAAGTTCTTTCCAACATGTTGACAACAGAGGATTACTAGGTTTAGGACTTGGATGCTGAATAACTCAGACACAGAGACAAATCACATGGCCAGATTACTCAGGAATAGGACAGCTTAAGTAGTGCACAGGAACCCCAGATACCAAATGGGAACATTATCCTCAGATTGTAGGGAGTATGTCAGAAAACGTTTTCCACTCACACTGAAGAAAATGACAACAGAGCCAAAGTGGGTGTACCCTCTATGGCAGTAACCAAAGAGATCATCTTTAAATGTGTTGCTAATGGGACCAAGGGGCATCCCAGATGGCTCAGTGGTAAAGAATCTACCTGCTAAGGTAGGAGTTGTGGGTTCAGTCCCTGGGTTGGGAAGATCCCCTGGAGAAGGAAATGGTAACCCACTCCAGTATTCTTGCCTGGGAAATCCCGTGGACAGAGCAGTCTGATGGACTACAGTCCATGGGGTCATAAAAGGACCAGAAACCACTGAGCAACTAAACAACAACAGAGACCAAGGTGTCTTCTCTATTTATTTATAGGCACCAGAGTGTTTTTCAAATTGCATCAAAGTGACCAGGTGTATCAAAGCATACACTAGGAAAACAGGACAGTAAGTATTGCACCACATCTAGGGAAATGTTGTACTGTGAAAACAGCTCAAGTTATAGAAAGGAAGTTTGAAGAAATGAGCGCCAATGGCTAAAACCTTCTCACTAGGCAGCCAGCAGTCCTCAGAGTAGAAAAGTAAGCTGATACGGAGGGTAGACCCCAGTTGTCTGGGAAAAAATATCTAGTATGGGCTAGAACAATCTGCTCAGACACTTTTCTGAAACTATTAAAAGCATCTATTCCCAGCTGTTTTAGTTCTGTGCTCACAAGGGCACAGACTAGGGCATTCTTTTTCCCACTGACTGTTCATGCCCAAGAGAAGAAAGTGATTTGGTAAATGCTTGATGCTGGTTATCTTGTGAGATGAACCTCTGTCTGGGGGCAGAAAACACAGGGCCTTGTGGGCCATGCTAAAGATGTCTGGGATTGGAAAGCCATTTGTGGGTTTTAAATAAGAAAGTGAGAGAAAATGTGGTGCTATTTATAGATTTATAAAATATGAAATCAGAAAAAAATCATCTACTTTAGCTATTTAAATTTAAGAGTCACTTGACTTCCATTCATGAAACTTTGGAAACACTCTAAGATAGTATATTAGTCAGGGTTCTCCAGAGAAGCAGACCAATAGGATACATACATATATATATATATATGTTTCACATTAAGATTATATATGTTTAAAATTTATACATTTAAATATATATTCAATTAAATATTTACATATATGTATATGCATGTGTATGTATATGTATGTATATATACATACATACATATATATATATGTATAACTGGTTGGCTCTTGTGATTGTGAGGAGCAAGCCAGCAGTCTGGAAACTGAGATAAAAGTTGATGTCATAACTTTGAGTCTGAATTTTATCGAGCAGCAGTATGGAGATTTAGGAGGGTTTCTGTGTTGCTGTCTTGAAGAGAAGTCCTTCCTTTCAGTCCTTGCTCTTAAGACTCTCAGCTGACTGGATAAAACTCATTCACATTATGAGGGTAACTTGTTTTACTCAAGGCCTACTGATTAAATGTTAAGCTTCCCTCATAGCTCAGTTGGTAAAGAATCCACCTGCAATGCAGGAGACCCCAGTTTCATTCCTGGGTTGGAAAGAGCTGCTGGAGAAGGGATAGGCTACCCACTCCAGTATTTTGGGGCTTCCCTGGTGGCTCAGCTAATAAAGACTCTGCTTGCAATGCGGGAGACCTGGGTTCAATCCCTGGATTGGGAAGGTCCCTTGGAGAAGGGAAAGGCTACCCACTCCAATATTCTGGTCTGAAAATTCCATGGACTGTGTAGATTATGGGATCGCAAAGAGTTGAAATGACTTTCACTTTCACACCTAAAATCGCTTCACAGCGAAATCTAGACTGATGTTTGGCCAAAAAGCTGTGCCAGTTGTAGCTCAGTTGGTAAAGAATCTGCGTGCAATGTGGGAGACCCCGGTTTGATTCCTAGGTTGGGGAGATATCCTGGAGGAAGGATAGGCTACCCACCCCAGTATGCTTGGGCTTACCTGGGGAGGCTCAATTGGTAAAGAATCTGCCTACTATGTGGGAGATCTGGGTTCAGTCCTTGGGTTGGGAAGATCCCCTGGAGAATGAAAAGGTTACCCACTTCAGTATCCCAGCCTGGAGAATTCCATGCACTGTATAGTCCATGGGGTCACAAAATGCTGGACATGGCTGAGCAACTTTCCCTTCAATTTGGCCAAAAAACTGGGCCAGGTTGACACATAAAATTAACCATTGCAGATAGTAAAGGTTTATGATGTTACCCTTAGTTTAAAAGTGATTTTATTAGCCCAGGTAAGTCAACTGACCATTTTGCTTTAAGCTTGCAATCAGTTAAGAGAGAGGACCACTCTTGTTATCTGCTTCACACTTGGAAGGGGAGGCAAAGATAACAGGAGTATGTTACAGCCCCCTAGTATTTTACAGCCCCCTAGGAATCCAAGGTGATAATTAAGGCTATTTGAACACTTCCTTTTTTGTCCTATATCACACAATCCTTTTATTGACAACTTTGTGATAAGGGCTAATGACTTTTAGCTTCATCACTGACATTGTGGAAACCTACTAGTTGATGTTTTGTTAATTAATTGGACCGAACTCAGGTCTCCTGCATTGCAGACAGATGCTTTACTGTCTGAGCCACCAGGGAAGCCTTAATTAATTGGAATTTTCCATGTTAAAATGAATGTCTCTACTTCTAGTGCACAATTGTATTTACAATACATCAATGATTGTGTTTACAGAAAATGAAAAATGATACTGGGATGGGTTGTGGAAGATTGTTAACAATCCTGCTTGGTGACATAAAAGGGAGAACGTCCTTCCTATTTTCTAGTTTTGAAAGTCTTGCCCTGTGCATCTTGGAGCCATGGTGGAAATACACCAACAACAAAGACACAAAGATACAGTCCTGAGCTCATTACATATCATATACAGTTGACCAAAAAATTCTAGTTTCTTAGAAAAATTGACTCATCACTTAGTTACATAAAATTTAAAGGTTACTTGCAATTAATTATTTTGAAAAAAAAAAACATAGTCATAACAGTTCCAAGAATCTTCCCTAACTTTTCTTTTAAACTCTGACCCTAAAACTTAATTTATTTCAGGTTTTAACAAAACAAATACTACCAAGTATGTTATCAATTGCTAGTGTTCAATGCCAATAAACATGAGTTTGGGTTTTAAGGGCCATATTTTAGATTACATCTCAAGGTTTTAGACTATATCTCTAAGCCTATGAAATATATCCTTACTCACTAAGGGAACCTGGTAAGAGGTATAGCTAAATCAATATACACACAAACTCCTGTGAGAAAACCATTCAGAACTGTAGGTTGTTGGGGTATGGTATTGGATAAATTACATCATTGCCTGGTCAGGAATGGATGTGAAGGGCCAGAATCTTTCTTTATGTATCTCATTTATTTTTTTAAATGAGATTTTGAGTTTTTTAAAAAAACCAACTAGCCAGGAATAAATCTATTGCTGCACATGTCAAAGCACTCAATAAAGCTTATCACTCTTGGTTGCTACATTACTCACAGATTCTAAAGACTGAAAACTGAACTTTTAACTAATTTGATGCATCATCTAATTCTGAATTTAATCATCTATATGCAGGATTCATGCAAATTAATATTCTTCGTTTGTTTATGGGATCTAAGCCATAATGGTTCTACTGAAACTTTATTGCATGGTGAAATGCAAACTTTTTGAGTCTAAGAGTTGCAGGAGAACTCCCTATGTGAAAAGTACTGAGGACAAATATTCAAAGCAGTCCCCTGCCTGCAAGGAGTTCATAATGTCGTGGGGGTCAAAGATAAAGGAACACTTGTAAAGTATTTTGATCAATGGGATAGAAGAGATTTGCCCAGAATTGGGTTTTCTCCTGTACCCTTTCTCACAACACCCAGAAATACTTTGTCATAGACTCTGTGGGTTTTGCTGACTCAGACTTCCTTCCTCCTTGTCTTACAGGACCCAACTGTCCCTGGTAAATCCTGCCTCCCAATACAACCTGTCATTTGAAACTATCATTCAGGGTGACTGGACTCTTTTAACCAAGGGGGAAAGTATGTGAAACAAGGTAGGCTAACTCACACTCTCTCTTAGGACTTTGAATATTTGTTTCTTAGGGAAAGAAATAGTTGGAGGCTTCTTTCCTGTGGGCATGTCCTGAAGAGACTATCCAACCAGCCAAAATGATGGGTCTTGCCTTCCCTACATTCTCTGTCCTACAAGAAGCTAGTTATTCAAGTTTCCTTTGATTCTGTGAGCTATTTCATCCCATATCTTTCCAATAAACTCATTAAAAATGTGGTTTATGCTGTTTAAAAACCAAAGAATATCTGACATGGTATCATTTAATATGAATAGTTCTTTCTGCCCTCCTTAGTTTTCTCCTACCTTTATCCTCTCCTCGTATAAATTTTACTGTCTTTTTTGTCATTCTTTACATCTTTTTCTAGGGCATAGTGATTGCTATCTGAGGAAGATCCTGGGCTCAACTGAGGCAGCCTGCATTTTCCCTTATTACAGTAATCACAATGGGTGGGCATTTGAAGAGCTATAATTTGAGCATCTGTTGTTCAGTTGCTAAGTCATGTCTGACTCTTTGCCACCCTGTTGACTGCAGCATATGTTACCTTATTTCATTATTACAACAAGCCTATGTAATAGTATTATAATTACTTAGAGAAACAGAGTTCAAGAAAGTTAAGGAACTGGTCCAGGTTTACACAGCAGAAATATATCAGAGCTCTAATTTGAACACACATCTACCTGACTTCAAAACTTAGTATTTCATTGAGGCTTCTCTGCTACCCTCCTCCAAGTCATCACGAGTTTGATAACTTGCACATATTACTGTAACTTAAAACTGGTATATGAATACTATGTCATATAGATGTAATCACTAAATGGGATAATGCACAGAAAGCTTTTAGTGATCAAAAAATGTGAGTGCTTTCTAGTTCAATTCCAAATTCCATATGTAGATCTGAAACTCAGGGACCATAGAAATTCAAAATCTTAGTTGAATCTGTCATTTCCAACTATGCCTAACAAACTTCTCACCAGAACGTAGCTGTGGAAAAATGCTGAATTCTATTTTCTCCCCCCCTTTTTCCCCCTATACTCACACCATTCCAAATCCTGGAAGAAATGCTAACAAACAATGAAATGCCTATAGTAGGACACCAATGGCAAAGACTGTTCATGAATTCAAAGTCTAAGTAAGTGGGCAGTTGTCTTCTGCACATTTGCCTCTAAGATTATATATTCGCCTATTTGTGTTTCACATGTCATTTGTCAGTTTGATAAATATATTTTGACAATAGTTTAGAATATATCTAAATTTCAATGTCTAAGGTTTTATAACTTTACAGGTAACTTTTAGTTTGGCAGCTCAAAGTAGCATCCCCTCTGTCTCATATGTTGCTATGAGGGTTAAATAATATATGGCAATTGTTGTACCTTGAACAGAGTAAGCAGTCAAGAACTGTTAGCTATAATTACTATGACTCTCCTTGCATTTATAATATTTTGAAGATAATTGATGCCTACCAAATGTTTGCTGAGTTGAATAGAGTCATTAGGCTACATGGAGAACATGTTTCATGGAAAAGTGAATAGCTGAAAAGAAAGGATTTCAAGTTACACAATGTTTGAATGCAAACTGGGGAAAAAGAAGTAAAATTCCCATTAAACAAAAAAAAAATCTGGTCAACTTTTCTAGTGTAATATTTGGTTATGGCAATGTTAAAAATTATTGACTTAAACGATAACTTTTGGTTTTAGCTTCAGGTTTAAGTTTTACTCATTTTCCTGATTACCAGGAAGCAATATCTGAACTTAGTGGGTGAGAGTAAAGTCATACCTTTGAAATGCACCAGATTCTAAAGGTGCTTCATTGTCCCCAGTTCACAACTGTAAATGAAGCCCACATCCTTTCCTTTTGGCCAAGGTGATGGTAAAAACACCCTAGAAAATACATATCATCAGAATTTATTTTATAAATGCTTGTCAAAGTGATATGGCTGTGAGGATCACTGGTTTAGAGCTGGTAGAGAAGCCTTCGTAAGTCTGTAGCCTTGGGAGCATCAGATACCCATGTTCCTCTCTACTGGGTTGCGATCAGAGTGGCTGAGGGAAGGGCCTGAAGGTAGAGAGACTAGAAAAACTAAGAATGGTGGTGTACAATTTATTAGAACAAGGCAAAGGTAGAGGGGAATAACTGAAAGCACGATAAAACAAAGTGTGTTGAGAGACGTCAAAGGAACAAACAGGGAGGGAACTTACAAATGTCAAGAACTATGGAGGTACAGGCAAGGCTGGGTCATAGAGTCAAGAGTTCAGAGCTGAGTAAGGATCATAAGGATGTGGAAGAATCAAACAAGCTTGATGGTCTCAAATTCCATTGTATTTGCAGATCACGTATGGCAAATCTGCCACTAAAACAGACTAACTAGTTTAAGAGAGACTCCAGGATAGGGCTCTCTACTGACAAAGACAAGGGCTTGCCATACACAAGCAGAAATTTCATACCACTTTGAAAGTGATGAGAGATTTTCTTGAGCAAGAGTTTTCATCTTTTATAATAATATATTTCTATCTGCCTTGCATCCCAAATCTGTGGTAGAAGACCAAAATTGAAATAACACGAGAGAAATATCATTCCATTCTATATTAATGGTCTCTCAAACTTGGTCCCCAACTCTGGCAATGAGAAATGTTACAAGATATAGCATAGTAGGAGCAGTTTTTTTTTTGCATACTGACATTGACCACAGTTGTGTGAATAAATCTTTACTTCTGTTTGTAACTGATGGGAATACTGACTTACTTAAAAACATATAGCTTTAAAAAAATCTATAACAATTTAATAAATATACAATATACTTATATAAAATATACTTTTCATAAATGTTATATATTTACAATATAAGATATGTGCATACATTTATATTTGTTGTTGTTCAGTTGCTAAGTTGTGTCTGACTCTTTGTGACTCTATGGTCACAGCAGGATGCCAGGACTGCAGCACGCTAGCCATCCCTGTCCTTCACTATCTCCCAGAGTTTGCTCAAATCCATTTCTATTGAGTTGGTGATGCTATCTAACTATCTCATCCTTTGCCATCCCCTTCTCCTTTTACCTTCAATCTTCCCCAGCATCAGGGTCTTTTCCAATGAGTCACTCTTCACATCAGGTGGCCCAAGTATTGGAGCATTAGATTCATCATCAGTCCTTCCAATGAATATTTAGATTTGATTTCCTTCAGGATTGACTGGCTGAATCTCCTTGCAGTCCAAGGGACTCTCAAGAATCTTCTCTAGCACCACGATTTTAGAACTCAGCCTTCTTTATGGTCCAGCTCTCACATCTGCACGTGACTATTGGAAAAACGATAGCTTTGACTATGTGGACCTTTGTCAGCAAAGTGATGTCCCTGCTTTTGAATACACTGTCTAGCTTTGTCATAGCTTTTTTTCCCAAGATTTACCTTCAATCTTCCCCAGCATCAGGGTCTTTTCCAATGAGTCACTCTTCACATCAGGTGGCCCAAGTATTGGAGCATTAGATTCATCATCAGTCCTTCCAATGAATATTTAGATTTGATTTCCTTTAGGATTGACTGGCTGAATCTCCTTGCAGTCCAAGGGACTCTCAAGAATCTTTGTCATAGCTTTTTTTCCCAAGGAGTAAATGTCTTTTAAGTTCATAGCTGCAGTTACCATCTGCAGTGATTTTGGAGCCCAAGAAAATAAAAGCTGACACTGCTTCCACTTTCCCCTTCTATTTGTCATGAAGTGATGGGACCAGATGCCATGTCTTCGTTTTCTGAATGCTGACTTTTAAACTAGCATTTTCCCTCTCCTCTTTTATCCTCATAAAGAGGCTCTTTAGTTTCTTTTTACTTACTGCCATTAGAGGCATATCATCTGCATATCTGAGGTTGTTGATATTTCTCTTGGAAATCTTAATTCCAGTTTGTGATTCATCTAGCCTGGCATTTCGCATGATGTACTCTGCATAGGCACTAAACAAAGTGATAATATACAGCCTTGAAGTACTCCTTTCCCAATTTTGTACCAGTCGGTTGTTCCACGTCCAATTCTAACTGTTGCTTCTTTACCTGCATACAGGTTTCTCAGGAAGCAGGTAAGGTGGTCTGGTATTCCTATTGGTTTAAGAATTTTTCATAGCTTGTTGTTATCCACACAGTCAAATGAAGTCAGTGAAGCAGAAGTAGATTGTTTTCTGAAATTCCCTTGCTATCTGTATGCTGCTGCTGCTGCTAAGTCACTTCAGTCCTGTCCGACTCTGTGCGACTGCATAGACAGCAGCCCACCAGGCTCCCTCGTCCATGGGATTTTCCAGGCAAGAGTACTGGAGTGGGTTGCCATCGCCTTCTCCACTATCTCTATGAGCCAACACTATATGTAAAAGTATAAAAAATATGATAAGCAGCATTAAGATATACTGAGATTTAAAAAATGATTTCCACTGTGGTTCTTGACCCACTTCTAGCACTCATGCAGTGAGATGAATTGTTATTAAGAAGGAGAATAATGTGTGAGAGGTCCAAATAAAGGGAGATAACTCAAAAGCCAGAGATGTTTTACATTTTAACAAGATGTACTTGTTAGAGAAAAAAATTCTACTGCTTAGAAGTTGTCATTCTGTATGATTTCTCTAGGACAGTGCTTTTCTCTCTGTAAAATATGTTTATTGGTAGCTGCTAAAACGATTCCTCTGACATTTAAAAAAACTTTTTATTGTGAAAAAATATTTGTAAAAACTCTGTCTATAGTAAAGACATAAACCTCTTGTGTACCTCATGTTGTTAAATATTTTCTTCTAATTTCATTTGTTTTTTCCAATGAAGTTTTAAGTTTTTACCGTCAAACCTATAAGTATTTTTTATTGTTATTTCTTTAGAAGTTTTACTCAGAAAGTCCTCCCCATCCTAAAATAATATATATTTAAATTTGCTTCATGTTGATTTATGATTTTTTAAAAATGCTTAGTTTATTATTTCTTCTGAATAATTTTAGGAGTATGGTGTAATGGAAGGTGCTGACAGGACTTCTTCCAATCATTTCATCTCCATAGCGTATAAAAAGTAACATTTCCTTTCCTTACCGATTTTTTTTTTAAACTAAGCTTTTATGTCCACTGTGGCTTATAATGGTGTGTTGATTTACAAGTGAATGGGTTGTCTACATATTTTTTCCCTAGCAGACTGTTAAAGGACCTTTAGGTAGTTTTCCTTTGTATATTTTACATTGCTTTGAGCGTGGTAGTCAATAAAATTTGTTGTATGAAATAAACAATTAGTGAGTCATTAATATATCTAGGAAAGTATTAACTCTAAGATAAATGAATGTCTGTTTTGACTGGTTTAAATATTTAACTTTTGGAAAAAAAGAGCACTGGACCTGCTATATGTAATGCCGTCGCTTTCGTAAGTTTCTCATGGTCCCTAGGATCAGGATTAATATGCGGATTCAAAGCATTTGAATTCAACATTCTTTTGAAACAACCGTGATGCAGCTGAGCTGTTATCTCTTAAACCCTAGTAACCTACAGACATTTTTTACAAGACACCTGTGAAGATTGCATTATATCTTGTCAATGCAGCAGGATTTCCATACATGCTAGCCAGTTCTGGGACATCTCAACAACCTTCTCCTAAGAATTTGCTTCCGGGGATACGCACATCCTGACTCCACCACAAATTCCATCCTCACAGGGACTACTAGATCCTCCACTGGTTTTGCAACCTCCTGCAGTGTTGCATTCGAGTGACGAATACTGACGCTTGCTCCATGACTGAATGAACTCGCACCTTGCTGCGCTCCTCCCCTCCGAGTCACCGAGCGGATCGGGCCTTGCGGCCACCCGCCTGTCTCCCGGAGGCTGCGGAGTCCCGCAGCGTCGCCGGTCTCCGATGCTCGGTGGCTGCCTGACTTCGCTAAGCTCTGCAGGCTCGCAGGCCTCGGTCCGGGGCTCAACGCCCCGCCGAGGGCTGGGCACAGCTCGCAAGGCTCGGAGATAGACCCTTTCCCCGACTTCTTCCCCATTCTCGCCCTTTCCCTGTTGCCCTTTGCAGCATTGTAAGAATGGATTGAGAAAGTCTTTTTGTTTCGTTACTTCAGTAAGTAAACGTCTTTGCTTATCGAGCAGCCCCGGTGTCTGGCCTTTAGTTTCCTTTCAGTAAAACAAGGAGACTGAAGTAGATGGGCGTTTTCAAAATGTGGTTGAGTTCCTAGGAATGAAAAGGTGCTTCTGGGGCCGCTGTTTAAAAACAATCTAAACCAAAATATAACAATAGAACACTTCTCCTCTTCCCCTGCAAACTAGCCTCAAAAAACCCAACAGCAAAAAACCCCTTATAAAATCGCTGAGGCAGATAACCCTCCACTGTTTTTTCACAGCTAACGTGTTATACTTTAAATTTTCTTCATTTTCTTTACAACACACTGGTTTTTCATCTGTAATGATTTTCATAAATTGAGAATTTTATGTCAATAATTTCTTCATATAAATTTAATAACTTGTATGCCTTATATCCACTAGTTGATTAAAACAGCTTATGTCAAAAATCATCACCACACAAACTTCTGCTTCAGAGAAAATTCTAGAATCTAAACCAGAGGGTTTTAGACCTAGACCAAAGGGTTTCAGACCTAGGTGTGCTGCTGTTTTGTCTTGAGCAATTCATTTGAGCAACCTTACTTTTGATCTCTGAAGAATGAGCTAGGACCTGAATGACATCCAGTCTCTTTCCTGTTTTGAATTCTCAGGACATCCATGCTTGTTGAACTGTTGGCAAGCTGATTATAGTCAACTTGATTATAGTCAGATCCTCAAATGAATATAGGTTTAACAGCCTAGGATAGTGCCTTGGCTCCCACTTTCAGATTTTTTCCCCCCTGTTGGGGCTTTGGCCACTCCATTCTTCATTGACCTTACTAATAGGAAGCAGGATGAGTCATTTGTTGATGGGTTAGGGGTGGGGAGTGGGGGGGTATATGTGTTTCACAAGGCTGGCTGCTGATAGCATCTGAACCTAGGTCCCAGGAAGGAATCCATGGCCATACCTCATTAGAAGGTTTTCATTACAAGAAAATCAGGCTAAGATCTTATACTTCTTTAGAAGAAGCCACTCTTCAAAATGTATTGGTCTACTAAGGCTGCTATTTTTGACAAAGAAGTTTGGTGCCAAAAAGTTAAGTCAAGTGAGGTAGGATGCAAAACAGGAGGTTGCTTGGGGTGAACATAAGATGTATGTCTGGAATCTTCTTATAGGGTCAACTTTCTTGGACTAAAAGACATGTTCACTTAGTATTGTCAAGGAGATCAGAAAAAGTGTTAGTGACAAACTTTTGATTTAACCTACAAATCTGAGATCTTCCTGAATAACTTCTACCTAATCTAGGAAAAGTCTCTCAAAAAAAGAAGATAGATGTGTCTTTCACACTAAGATCACTCAATTTACAAGTTAATGTCCTAAATAGTTTCTTTGGTGACAAAGGTGTAGACAGTATATTGTGTCTCTAAGCATACTGACATTTCTGTTATTCCCAAACCCAGTAACTATACTCCAATAAAATTTTTTTAAAAAAGAGTTCAAAATGTGTCTACTGTCTTCCATCCTTTGCTTTATACTTTGCCTAAGACTGTGATAATGTCGTGTCAAATACTAATATGCCAAATACTGTGATCATAACTAAAAGTTTTTTTCCTTACTGTCTCATTCTTATAATGTTATGTTTTTTTTAAAATAATAGAGTTCACTGTTTTAGCTTTTTTCTCCTTACCCTTTTAAAAATATGTATGTTCATTCTTTGAGTATGTAGAAAATTAATGTAATTCCAAGTCAAAACTAAAAAAATAAAACAAACAAAAACAGAAATTCACTGGGAAATATCACTGCCTTGTATATCCCTTCCACTCTGTTTCCCTCACCCCTTGTAGGTAACCAATTTCATTATTTTCAGGTTTCTCCTTTTTGTTTCTTTTTGTGAAGTATGCAGGCATATGTACCATTTCTTGCATCCTTGTCTTTTGTTACACCAGAGTAGCATACTATATATCCTCTAATACTTTATACTGTCAACCACTTTACAATATCTTTGGGCGATTGCTTCATGTGAGTTCAGAGATCTTTCTTACGGCTTCATGGAATTTAGAGAGTAGCAATGAGCCAGAGGTTTAGAGAGAAATAGAGAGGGAGAGAGAGAGAAAGGAGAGGGACAGGGCTACTGTTGTATGGTGTACAGACATGGGAGAGAGATATGTATAGAAAACATTTTTTGGAAGTTTTTCTCTGGGTTGTGAGGTGTGGTGGTGGTGGTTTAGTCCCTAAATCATACCTGACTCTTTTCGACCCCATGGACTATAGCTTGCCAGGCCCCTCTGTTCATGGGATACTCTAGGCGAGAATACTGGAGTGGGTTGCCATTTCCTTCTCCAGGTGATCTTCCCAACCCAGGAATCGAACCCTGGTCTCTTGTATTGCAGGAGGATTCTTTGCCAACTGAGCTATGAGGGAAGCTGGAGCCGTGAGGTGTAATTCACTGTATTTCTCTATCCTCCAAGAAAATTTTCAGAAAAAGTCACTTTCCTGTTTTACTGGATATGTCATTTTGCTAAAATACCTTTGAAGGTGTAACAAGAAGTTAATTTTATTTGAGTTTCAGGAGAGGATCAATGATATTATACAGGGGGTCATTTAAAAGTCCTGTTTCAACTGTGGCTAATGGCATAGATCCTTCAAGATCTGGTTGAATTATAGGAAAAGAGGCGGAGGAGCCCAAAGCCCTGTGCTCTGGGAATTTGAAGGCTCATCCCAGACAGTATTAGGTAAGTGAGCAGAGCTGCAGAGTCAGAACGGCAAAGCATACATATTTTGGTAAGGGCCTGGGATCCAGAGGGTTAGATGCTGATGTCAGGACTGGGTTATTATGCCAGAATCTGAGAACTGGAGATGAAAGGAGGCCCAAACCTTTCAAGAGTAAAATGTGGGGTTGAGGGGCTGGAGAGGGTAGGGATGACTCAGGATGATCTTCCAGTTAGAACGAGTGCTGCTGTTCACAGCTTCTTTTGAAGTTCTGGTTGGGGTGTTTAATGGACCTGAGACACAAACATGAAGAACTCCAAAGACTACGATAGAATCCATAGAAAAGGTCCAGAGAGGGAGCTGAAGTGGGTAAAATATCAGCGTGAAGATAAAATATTTGAACTTTATATTTTATGAAGAATCTAAGACGGAATGAGATAAAGCAACTTTGTCAAATTATAAGATACCCAAACTCAGAGTCTTATGTTGAAACCTCTGAAAACTAAATAATATTTTAAATGTCAGGTAGTAAATGCTAATGATTTACTTCCTCAAGAGGTGGAAAATTTGCTTTATTTCTGGTATAAATTCTTAGATGAGTGATTTGAAAACAACTAAAAGAAAGTAGAGATATTCAAATATTCTTTTTTTCTTTTTTCAGTAAGATAGGAGGTAAGTGCACATAGTTTGATAAATTGCAAAACAAATCTTTCACTTCTTCTTTCTTCACTCCTTTCCTCTTTCACTATTAAAACTGCGACAAACATTTACATTAAAACTTGAAAGCCCAAACAAAAATATACTTAGTAAAATTTGTCCAAGGACTATATTTAAGGGGCAATTTTAGAGTTAAAAAATGCAAAGGGAATTCATTTTAATTTAAATTTGCAGATGGTCATAAGAGTTTTTTTCCTGAGTTTGTTTTTGTGGTATTATTCTAACCTTGCTTATGCCACTGACACTTTTGGCTGTCACATGAAGCCTA
>SJYC01140911.1:0-15117 GCA_006408675.1 Madoqua kirkii | reverse complement strand
GATACAATAGACTATAAAAGAACCCAATTAGATTAAAATTTAATTATCAAAAATATAAAAATTATGATATAGTAATATATACATTTTAAAATTAATACATTAAGTAACAGGGAAATATATGTCTATCACAATGAGTAATATGATTCTGTGAGATGAAAATAAATAATATTTTGTGATATATGAAATAGTGATTGTGTGATATAAAAGTATCTGAGATTTATATTGATAAAAAAGTCAAAGTTATTACTATCGATACTATGGTTTGTTGTTTACACTCTGAAAGCCATGCTAAATCATAGTTAATGAAAATAAATACGTAAATTCTTTCCAATTCAAGTTTGCAGACTCCCTGAATTCTTTGAGTTATGACCCCAGTTAAGAACCCTTGCTCTAAGTCCATTATACAGAGTGAAGCAAGTCAGAAAGAGAAAAACAAATATTGTATATTAATGCATATAATAGAATCTAAAACGATGGGACTGATTTTGCAGGGTTGCAATGGAAATGCAGACACAGAGAACAGACTTGCAGACACAGTAGCGGAAGGCGAGGGTGGGATGAATGGAGAGAGCATCTCTGAAACACACATGTTACCATATGCAAAGCAGAGAGTCAGTGGGAATCTGCTGTATGACACAGGGAGCTCAACCTGGTGCTCTGTGACAACCTAGAGGGGTGGGAAGGGGTAGGAGGCTCAAAGGAGGCTCAAGGGAGGGAGACATATGTATTAAAATACATATGGCTCATTCATGCTGATGTATGGCAGAAACCAACATAATATTATAAAGCAATTGTCCTCCAATTAAAAATAAATAAGTTGAAAAAGAACCTTTACTTTAAAAAATCATTATATTTCATTTCTCTTTTTTTTAAATTTAATACTTTATTCTATTTTACAGTACTGTATTGGTTTTGCCATACATTGACACGAATCAGCCACAGGTGTACACGATCTCCCCATGCTGAAGCTCCCTCCCACCTCCCTTCCCCCACCATCTCCCCGGATCATCCCTTACACCAGCCGCAAGCATCCTGTATCCTGTATTGAACATAGACAGGTGCTTCATTTCTTATATGATTGTATACATGTTTCATTGCCATTCTCCCAGATCATCCCACCCTCTCCCTCTCTCTCTCCCTCTGAAGCCAAAAGTCCATTCTATACCTCTGTGTCTCTTATATTGTCTCACTTACAGGATCATCATTACTGTCTTCTAAATTCCATATATATGTGTCAGTATACTGTATTGGTGTTTTTCTTTCTGGCTTACTTCACTCTGTATAATCGGCTCCAGTTTCATCCATCTCATTAGGACTTCGTCAAACTTATTCTTTTTAAGGGCTGAGTAATACTCCATTGTGTATATGTACCACAGCTTTCTTATCCATTCACTTCTAAATTCCATATATATGTGTCAGTATACTGTATTGGTGTTTTTCTTTCTGGCTTACTTCACTCTGTATAATCAATCGGCTCCAGTTTCATCCATCTCATTAGGACTTCGTCAAACTTATTCTTTTTAAGGGCTGAGTAATACTCCATTGTGTATATGTACCACAGCTTTCTTATCCATTCATCTGCTGATGGACATCTGGGAAAAAATATGGAATGCTTCACGAATTTGTGTGTCATCCTTGCACAGGGGCCATGCTAATCTTCTCTGTATCGTTCCAATTTTAGTATATGTGCTGCCGAAGTGAGCACTATATTTCATTTCTCAATGAAAAATGTATGGATCACACTTCCACGTTCACTGAAGTATTGTTCAAAATAGTCAAGATACAAAACAATATGTCTATCAACAGATGAATGGATATACATACATAAACACATATTTTATATACATAAACACACGTTTTATGTGTTTAAAATATTACTCAGTCATAAAAAAAGGGAGAAATCCTGCCATCTATGATAACATGGATGAATCTAGAGGAATTACGCTGACTGAAATTAGCTTGCCACAGAAAGACAAATGCTACTGGATTCCACTAACATGAGGAATCTAAAAGTCAAATGCATAGAAGCAGAAAATACAGTAGTGGTTTCCAGGGACAGGGGCTGGGATGGGGAAAATGGGCAGTTACTGTTCAATGTGGAGCAAGTTCCAGTTAAGAAATCTGTGTAAGTTCTAAAAATCTGCTGTACAGCACAGTGTGTGTGTGCTCAGTCGTGTCTGACTCTTCACAGCTCCTTGGACTGCGGCCCATCAGGTTCCTCTGCCCACAGGATTTTCCAGGCAAGAATATGGGAGTGGGTTCCCACTCCCTTCTCGGGGGTCTTCCTGACCCAGGGACCAGTGTCTCCTGCATTTCTTGCAGTGGCAGGTGGATTCTTTATCACAGCCCTACCCAGGAAGCCTCATAAAATAGTAACTGTAGCTAACAGTACAGTATTATGCCCTTCAAAATTAGTGAAGAGGGTAGAGCTCATGTTAAGAATTCTTACCACAAAAAAAGAAAGAAGAGTAAAAAAGCACACAAGAAAATTTTAGGAGGTGTTGGCTGTATCTATTCCCTTGATTGTGGTAATGAAGTCATGGGTGTTGCCCATCTCCAAACTTTTCAAACTGTACAACATTAAATATGTGCAGTTCTTCATATATAGATTATATCTTAATAAAGCTGTTGAAAAGAATAATTCTAAAATAATATAGATCAATGATATAACTTAAGGTAAACATTTCCCCATGTGCTGCCTGTTCATGTCCCCCAGTGCATTTCTAATTTTTAAATGATTATATTTTTCATTTCTAGGAATTTTATTTTTCAAAAATCTGCCCGGTAATTAAAGTCTCATTTCCTTTTATATATTTTTGTACTTATTTATTTCTTTAAAGTGTTTATCACACATTCATATTTTGACTACTTGTTAAATTAAAATTTATTATTTCTACTGACTCTTATTTGTAGTGCCTGGTTTTACTGTGTGCAAACACCATATGCCTTGCTATCTTATTTGTGGGAATGTTTTGAGGTCTAAATTTAAAGTACCTTCCCCTAGAAAGAATTTATATTTACTTCTGTCAGGTGTGGGTGGATGGGGAGGATTGAGGAGACGTATCACCAATCCAGAAATCTCATAAATTAAATATTGAGTTTTATTTTTATTTTTAAGCTTCAAACAATATTGTGAACCTTTATGAGTGCAGGATTATGGCTAGTAACCTTCTGGGAAGATACATATTTTATCACTCAGATTTAACGGTAAGACAGGAAATATCTTAATGCCCCTCTGAAGGTGATTTTGAGAATCCTGGATTTAGGTTTTTGCCCCCACCTTGCTGGTTCTTTGATCATGGATCAGAGAAGAAGGTGCCCACAAAACAAATGCTGTCTCAAGCACCTGCGTCCCTCTTTGCATATATGTTTTCTCATCATTTCTGGCCTCTGAGGATTTCCCTGGCTTTTTTGCATACTCAGAAATGCATTGTGTGTGTTTGTTCAGTCGTGTCCCACTCTTTGCAAGCCCAAGGACTGTAGCCTGCCAGGCTCCTCTGTCTGTGGGATTTCCCAGGCAGGAATACTGCAGTGGGTTGCCATTTCCTTCTCCAGGGGATCTTCTCGACCCAGGGATTGAACCCGAGTCTCTTGAGTCTGCTGCACTGACAGTCAGGTTCTTTACCCGTAGCACCGCCTAATGCAGAAATGCATTAGTTAAAAAAAAATATGAGCCTGTGTGCAGGTACACACGTGTGACTGTGTCTGTGTCTGTAGATACTCTACACAGAGAGGATTTCTTTGGACACTGACACCTAGAACACTGTATCATCAGGCCTAGTACTGCCAAAAATCCAGGTTTTAATCTTGTTTAATCTTTACGATAATACAGTGAGATAGCTCTTATGTGCTCCTTTGTTATAAATGTAGAAAAGAGAAACAACATGAGCAGGCTAACCTGCGACATTAATACAGCAAGTCAGTGGCAGAACTGAGTTTAAAAACTGTATCTGCCAGGCCACCAAAATTCATGTTTTTTCCTTTTTGCTGCCCTGGATTTTATCCTGTACCTTGACATAGTATTATATTAGAACGTTAGGTCCATGATGGAAGGAGCTATAGGTTCAATCCCCGTGTCGAGAAGATCTCCTGGAGAAGGGTTACAATACAAAGGGTCTCAAAGAATCGGACATAACTGAGCGACTAAGCACATAAAATTCATAATGACGATTTTCGAGGCTGTGTAACTTTCTAATGAGGGGATTGATTTGGGACAGTGCATTTTAAACTTTATACTAAGATATTGTACTATCTGTCTTCAAAGTGCAAAAATGCTCAGAAACTGGCCAATTATTTTTTCTTTACCACTCTGTCCTATATTGCTCTAATCAGTGTTTTTTTCCTTTGCTTTCTTTTATTTTATTTTCCCAGCAAGTCACATCACAACATCTCTGCATTGTGACTCTCCACCTTGGGCTGGTAGGCTCCTTGCTCCTGGTTTTGAGGGCTTTGGAGGTGGTTTCCCTTTCATCTCCTGCACTATTCTTTGTAGAGATTAGTCACAACAGCAACATGATCCCAGGCATTCCTTCTGCTGTGCAGCTGACCGTGAAGCAAAGTAAAAGGGCAAACTATGTATAAGTCAAAACGGTTACAGGTGCAGAAGACAGATAAGAGTTTAACTTTGTCCAGGCTGGACACAGAATTGAGCTTCATAGGCTCGTTTTAGATTTAGGATGTTAATACACACAAACGATACCCAAGTTTATATTCAAGGAACAGATTGCTAATTAGTCACAGGTTTGTTTTTGTTTTGCTTCCGTTTTCACTTTCTTTCTTGCTTCTCTTGCAAACCCATATTAATTCTTTTTTATTTCTGTAACAAAAGGCCCCAAATATGTATCTATGCTCCCAGCACTTTGCAAACACAGATTGTATACAAAGTAATAAGACAAGGGATCTGCCATGGAAAATGGGAGGGCATACTGTTTGAAATATCCAGAAACAAGAGCTGATTCTGTGCAGTTTTTGTCCAATGCATATTTCATGACAGGTTTGACTGTTTATTTGATATTTAAGAACCATGTATTACTTGGGGAGAATTTTGTTACTGATTCAGATTTTCTCCTTTGGAACCTTAAGCTGTTATGGCAGATGTTGAATTTTTTTTATAAACCTTGAATAATATACAGTATCTGCATTGAGGCTGATGAAGGCAATGCATTTGAGAAAATTGGTTTTTCTGTAAGGAAACAACTCGCTATCATCCTGACCCCAGGCAGTGAGTTTCCAGATGCATTTAGGAAATACAGTAATCCTTGCTTCCTATTATCTCTGAGTATGACAAAATGGAGTTGAATACATATTTATTAAAAGCCCACAGAGAAGAGTTTCCCAGTGTCTGCATTAGGTCTGATATAAAAACTGGCTGTAATGGAGGAAAAGAACCATCAGAAGAGACAGGAGTAAGCTCATAGTGACAAGAGATTTTAGGAGTCTGTGATGGCTACAGTCAGAAATATTTCAAGGTATAGTGGGGAAGCAAGTTGCTGGACTATTTTTTAAAGGGCTTGGGATACTTGGCTGGACGTGGCAAGTTACACATGACCAACACTATCAGGCATTGGCTTTTCATCCAGTAATGAGTCAGTGTCAGGTGAGGCTTTGACGCAGTGAGAGTGCTGTGCCAGCAAACATGTGCAACCCTGAAGGGCGGTCTCCATCTGATCCTTGTTTGTGACATGATCAGAGTAAGTAGTCTGAACACTGGTGACCCTAAAGTTTTTAAGCAGAGTTCTGTTCAGCAAGTTTTCTCCTTGAAGGTGTGAGGAGCTGTAGGAGCCCACACCTGTCCAAGCCCACAACCTATTCCCGAATCACAAAACATTCCCATTTATTTCTTATGGTGCTTCAGGAGACAAATGGAGTACAAAGGCCATGTGGGTCTTTTTTTTCTCTCGTTTTTGGAAATGATGTCTATTGAGAGTATGGAGTTGGTTTCTTAGGTCCTTTGACCACTTGGTTTCAAATTGGGGTTGAAATCACCCCCAGAACATTTAAGACAATGCAAATATCTATTATTTGAAAAACAAATGATGAGTTGGGAAGAGGTTCTTTATCTATACCACTGTCATCTTTTTAAGTTTCTTATTAAGGAGCTAGCGATTATAGTCATTTAACTCTTGGAGGCCATCAATGGCAGGGCCTAGATCTGTGATTTTCAAATTAGGTACTATTTGGGTGGGAACAGGGATATAGTGGTGTCAGTTAGGGACTGGACACAATAAATCCTAAAATCTTTAATTTGTATCTTATTTACTATTAAACAAATATGTCATTAGCAGTTATTCTGTGTGTGTGTATGGCGGGGTTAGTGCTAATTTGCAACAAGAGAATTTATAGTATTTATAAAAAGGTGGTCTCTGTTTACCCTCTCCATTTTACAGATGGCAACTCAGAGTCTGAGCAACTTACTATAGCTAGTCAAGTGGCAGAGCCTGGACTGAAATTGGGCGTCTGATGCCTCTCCCATTGCACTAGGCTTCTTCCACGAATGCCAAGTGTAGCTGGATGATGGCATTCTTTTCAAACTCTAATCAAGGTGACTCTTTAGTAATCGGGGTTGTTGTGTGTAATATTTTTGTTTGCTTTGTATCCTTCCTCTACAGGAAAAGGGAAAGATGACACATCAACACGGCTGCAGAGCACAAGTACCTTGACCTGTAAAGACATCTGCAAATATTCTGATCACTTCATAAACTATCTTAAGTAAGAGTGTGTGTGTGTGTGTGTGTGTGTGTGTGTGTGTGTGTGTGTGTTTAAAGTTTGGGTTGCTTTTCTGGATCAAGTTTTTAAAAACTGTCACTGTTAAAAAAATGTCTGTCATTGTTGACATTTATTTTACTTAAAAAATTTTTTTGGAAGAACCAGAACTTTCCAATTTGGGGGTGGTAGTATTTGTTGATTGATTATTATGTGCCAGGCGTGCTACATGTGTTCTTTTTAAGCTGTCACAACAACCCAGTGATAAAAGAACTGTTATTATCTTAATATTATAGAAAAGAATATTGAAGCACAGAAAAGTGATCTGCTCGAGGTGATGCATCTAGCAGATAGGAAAACTGGGGCTTTAACTTGGGCTGACTGGCTCCAGAGACTGTTTTTAACCACAGCTTTATAAAATTCACTGTCCTGGCACTTGACTGATGACTGTGTGACCCTTCTTAGGTCAGTTAATGGTTGTGGTCTTCAGATTCCTTATTAGTACTAGATAACTTATTCACTTAGCAGTACTCTTTGTTTACATACATGCCTAACAATAACATTATCATCCTCACTTTACATATAGGGAAATTAGAATTTGGAGGGTTCAAGTAACTGCTGCTGCTGCTGCTGCTAAGTCGCTTCAGTTGTGTCCGACTCTGTGCGACCCCAGAGACGGCAGCCCACCAGGCTCCACCGTCCCTGGGATTCTCCAGACAAGAATACTGGAGTGGGTTGCCATTTCCTTCTCCACAAGTAACTGCTACAGGTGGCCTATCTGAGATTCAAACCTATTTTAAGGGCTTATGCAGACTTAAAATTCTATACATTGACTCTTTTATTTGTTTTAAATTTCAAAGTTAAACTGATAACATGTTTGTTCTATAAAGCAGTTAGTGATAGTTCTTCCAAGATATGGCCTTCATCTACAAATGGTTGGAAATGTTTGGGAACCACTGACATAGATAACAGCAGTCTTAACAATGAAACACTGTGCTATTAATATTATATTATTATTTTTTGAAAAGCACATGTAGCAAACAGGATGTTGCCGGACATGTTAGGCAAGCTGTTGCTAACCCAGAAGACTAAAAGGGATTAAATTCTCATTATTACTCATAGTTAGTCCCCAAATATCTGTGTATGTTCAGTTTCTTCAGTTTGGCAGAAAGTTTTAAAGAACTAAACAGCATGCCCTTCCGCCCCTGGCATATTCATAAGCTATTTTGGGGTGAGTCATCGGAATTCTGTGGTTTGTATATCCTGAAGGGAGAGAAGAGACACTGTATGGTTAGCATTTATTTGAAACAGCTAGTTGGAAAAAAAAATTATTTGATAAAAGTTCAGTGTTAGGTAAGAAATGCTTGTGGAAGGACTTTGTTTTGTTATGAAGGTTCAGCTCATAGCCACATCTCTGGGAATAAAACAGAAATCATATTCTTTAGCCTATGCATATTCACAGCTTAACCTAGAGCATGTAGAAGCCCTGATCTCACATTTAGTTGGGAGTAATACACAGAGAGTAAACAACTGGTTAAATGACTCTTCTTCTGTCCTGGGGAGTCTCTGCTTCCTAATGCTAAAGTAATGCTCTAAGTTGGACAGAATTGTAGCCATGTGAAAACAGAGAGCAAGCTAAATCTCTGCTCTGTTGGATGATAATATCACCAATATTATAGTTGTGGATTATGATTAAATAATTACAACAGTAAAAAAAAGAGTGGGAAAGAATTAGTTTTTCTCCTTGTAGCTACAAGGGAGCCCAAGGGGGAATTTTAGTCATTAAACACATTTTTTTTTAAAAATTTCGTAAATGTGTTTTGTTTTTTAAAACTGTTTGTTGGGTGTCGGAGTATAGCTGACTAACAATGTTGTGATAGTTTCAGGTGAACAGCAAAGGGACTCAGCTATACATAAACATGTATCCATTCTCCCCCAAACTTCCCTCCCATTCATGCTACCACATAACACTGAGCAGAGTTCCATGAGCTGTAAAGTAGGTCTTTGTTGGTCATCCATTTTAAATATAGCAGAAACACATTTTTTTTTTTAAATCAGGAAAAGAAACTGATTGCCAATGGAAGAAGGAAGGAAATACAAGTTGGTTTGATACTTATGGTGTGCAAGATGCTGCAACAGGACTCCCCAGTCTCAGAAATATTATTTATATCTGGGGAAAATATTATCTTCAGAAGCTGAAGTGAGCCTATGGTCCACAGCATTAGTTGTCTGTAGGACAGGTACCAGGAAAGGAAGTGGTGATATTTGACACATATGTTCAATCAGTTACCCATTTGATTATGAGACCACTATTTGATCCTTAAAATGGTTTAGATGGAACATAAGTAGTGTATTACACAGCATTGAAACACATAATGAGTAAGGCCTTCTTTTTAATTTCCTCTCACTTTTCTGATTACATCAAATAGGAAATTTCATTTTGACATTAGTGAGATTTGAAATCTCAGAGGAGGCAACCACATTTCCCTAGACTTGAATAACTACTTATTCTAAGCACTTCTTTGTACAGTTTCATTTTATTTATGGCAAGTGAAATTGTTTTTTTTTATCTACATGGAGAAGTTTAAAATTTATCCATATGAAAGAGTTAATTGATTTAAAAAATATTAGCTAAATAATAATACATATGGTGAGTTGAATGGGCAATGGGGAATTGACCTGAAGAGGTTTCACAGCATGTAAAACTTTATAACTTTGGTAAGAGGCAGATGTTTTCACAAATGAATACAGAAAATATAGCTTGCTTAAGTCCTCCCTGCTGGTCCACAGTAGTCCTCCTCAAAGTGTGGTCCACAGATCAGTGACTGAGAACATTTAGTCCACCTGGAGGAGATAAGTACAGAAATTACAAGCAATCATTTAGAAACTTTTATAGCTTATTAACATTACATTGACATCAACTGCATGACCTATTTTCTAATAACTTATTTTTATCGCATTTTATTATATTTTCCCTGTATTTTACAAAAATATTCATCTGGAATGGATTATAAAATAAACCCAATAATTTGAGAAGCACTGATAAGAAGATATGTTTAGAACAAGTAGGTGGTAGCCTAAGCAATTATGATAAAGGACTATGTGTTGGTGAAATGTACATGATTGTCATGGAATCTGGAATTGGAGTAAAGAGGCTAAGATAATAAGTATATCTGAAAGGTATAGGACTGTCTCAGTCTTTTTATGGTTGTATCCCCAGGGTCCAGAACAGGTTCTGGTATATATTAATAGTGAGCACTCTCTGTATATTTGGTGAATGAATGAATGAGTGAATGAGCTGTGGTGTTTTGCAGGCAGGTCTAATGGAATCACCAAAGAGTATGCTCGATTATAATCCAGTCCTAGTTCATTGTGCTTTTTCAGGCATCAGTACAACACCCTCTAGTTCCTTTTGTTCTGACTGTATAAACACCAAGACAACTTCTGCATATTAGTTGGGTTGTCAATATACACTGAATTCAAGTAGGATTAATTTAAAATAATTTAAAATTCTGGGCTGTATACCATAACAGATAGGTTGGGTTATGTTTCTGTAAGAAAACCTCACTATCTCAGTGGCTTGATCCAGCAATTATGTTTTTTTTTTTTTCTTTCACACACCTGCACTCAACAAAGGTTGTTATAGGGCATGGTCATTGCAAGTCACCAGAACCTGTACATCCACAATCACCAGGCAGAGAAAGTGGTAAATCACATCCTGTTTCTTAGAGCTTCAGCATGAAAGTGACACATTTCACTTCATTTTCTTTTTTTTTTAGCTAAAATACTAGGCATGGCTAATATCAGAAGGGTGGGAAACAGTCCTACCATGTATCAGAAAAGTGGAGAGCCAGGAATATTTTGTGAGGAGTGCTGATTACCAGCATATACATTCACCTATTGTGAATTACATTTACAAGAGTTATTCTGTCTTTGATCTTCTGTGATTGTGAATGTGATTGTGTCATCTGCATTGAGGTGTGACACTTTCAGATCCGAGGACCAGATCTTGCATGTGATGACCCTATAAAGGGAGGGTCATTTGTATCCTCTGCCTCAGCCATCAGCTCATTTACTCTAGCAGTTCTGTTTTCTGTTCTTTCTATAATAATAATAGTGACCTCTGTGAGAGAATACCATCTCCTTAGGTTCAGATTCTCTCTCCACCAACCAAATGTTACTGTTGAATACATCCTTTGCATCCATAAGAAGGTAAATGGTTGGCCTTAGATCTTGGTCAGGGAGATTTCTTCTAGGGAATTTTTTTTTAATGATTTTCAATAAAATTTTTTAAATAAATATTTTTGTATAAGATTGTTAGACTGAGTCAGCTTCCAAAAGGTCATCAATCTTAAGAAAATCAAGCATATCAAGTTTCTACATTTGCAAACCTGAACAGTAGGTCCCTGGGCCTAGTGATGTGTATATTTCTTCTTTTCTTTCTTTCCTTTTCTTCCTCCCTCCCTCCTTTCCTTCCATTCATTACCTATCTATCTATCCGTCCATCCATCATCCTCCGAGGCAGGACATACCTACATATCTAGATTGGGATAGAAAGGATACTTCTGAAGTACATGAAAACTTGTACTTTCTAATGGAATATGAAACATTTTTGCCCCTTACAAATATTTTTATATAATCTGCTTGTGAATTTACCAGGAAAGAAAAGATTGGCTTTAAAAAGATGATCTTTTTGCAGCTATTGTCAGCATTACTTGGACTTCCAAAATTAGTGGAATCTTAATCAAGCTGGGTGAAATTTGACAGCACATTTGAAAAGCCCATGACTTTGGAAATTATAAATAGAAATAAAAATATCAATATCTGCCTCTGTCTATAGACAACAGAGGGAGGTGGAAATTTGAGACTTCAAAATGTGATTAGCATAAGCAGTCAAATGAGATTACTGAGATTCCCCCACAGCCACTTTGAAGAGGCCTATGCCTGTAGCTGCCTATGAACACATTAGCAGAGTAATTTTCATATTTTTACAGGATGATGCCAGTGGACACAGACAAGTCACCCAGCTGAAAGGTAATGGGGGAAGGATCTTTTATTACTCCTCAATCAGCTGTTGCACATCTAGACATGTAACTATTCATTTGTTAGCCTCTAATTTTGGAGGTTGGCTCTAGATGATAAGCCTCATAAAAGTTAACAAGGAGATTCCTTTGATAAGGTGGTAAATCATTAAATGGAGAAATGACCAATTGATTTATGATCTACTGGACTACTTTAGACTGTGAAAGATAAACCTCAATTTCTGTTTTGCAAGTGATATCCCCCTTGTTCCTTAAACAAAAAAAAAATTCATAGATTACACAAAGTGAAAAAGAGCACATTTACCTCCAGTTTCAGAGATTCGTTCAATTGGCGAAGCTCAAGTTCTATGTCATCCTATTTACAGAGGCTGCTCTTAAGTTCTTTCAAACAGGGGTTGCATCTCTAGAGTAATCAGCCTGATTTTGGCATAATAGATGCTTGGTGACAATCTTTTGACTGTGTGCACCAATCCTGGGTTAAAAATGTACGAGTATAGGGACAAAAAATGTTGTGAAAGAGAAAGGATTAAGTCCTCTTAAAAAAGTGAACTCATCCTTCATTACTCCTGTTTCAGGGTCTTTGCACTTATTCCTTCCGTCTGCAGCCTTTCTCTCAGATGTTGCTTTGGCTTGTGTGTTCAGTTCTTTCTGGCTTCCTTTCAAAAGTCACTACCTTAAAGATACTTTACCCTGCCACCTTACACACCAGTGTCACTCTCTCCACTGTAACTCTGTTGTTATTTTCTTCATAAAACTGGAAACTACCTTACACATTCCTATTTATGGTTTTTCTTTGCTGTTAGAATGTGAACCCCATGGGATGGTGGGGGACGGGTAGTATGAGAAGGACTTCATGTTGTTTACAGCTCTTTTTTTTTAGTACCTAGCTGTGGGCCTACATCCTATCCAATGAGTGCTTAATACAAATGCTTAAAAATGAAGAAATGGGTAAATGAAAGATGAGTCAATTAATTCATAAAACTGGAAAATGACTGTGACTCCCAGGAGCAGGATTTTTTTCTCTAAAGTTAGTTGCGTGCATGCATGCTCAGTCGCTTCAGTCAAGTCTGACTCTTTGCAACCCTGTGGACTGTAGCCCATCAGACTCCTCTGTCCATGGGATTCTCTAGGCAAGATAACTAGAGTGGGTTGCCATGCCCTCCTCCGAGGAATCTTCCCAACCCAGGGATCAAACCCACATCTCCTGTGGCTCCTGCATTGCAGGCAGATTCTCAGTGGAGCCACTGGGGAGCCCCAGAGTTAGTTGATGGAATTAAAATTCAGAGGTTGAAATAACTTCTTATAATCTACATTGCTATAATAGTCATATCATATAGTCCTCTCCTGTTATGAAGATAACTATTTAAAAGTTCTTTTCTTCTCACTATGTTGTAATCATATATGTACTAAAATGTATTAAAAATAATTTGATTTGGGGAGCATAAGGATCTCATAATAATGAAGTAAATTTGGATACCAAAAGCTACTTCCTGTCAGTCTGTAGTTGGGAAATGCTAATTTATTAAAAAAATTTTTTTGCAGTCTATATTAATTCATTATTTTAAAATCAAGTCACTTTTTAGCTATAAGGTTTATCATTAGAAAATTGAGCCAACTTTATTTTAAATACTTATTTTGAATTAAAAAGACACATTTAAAACAATCAACTAAATGCTGTTGATAGGTGAAATGAAAATCTCAAACAAATTTTTCAAAGCATACAGTTCTAACTAAACATAAAACAACTAAGGCTGACTCATGATCAATGTGGATATATAAAGTATACATACATCACTTTTTCAGAGTTTAGTTAGATACAGTAAAATAATTTCAAATGCATCACTGTGATAGATTTAGTTTGTATTTGATTGTGCTGCTGCTGCTAAGTCACTTCAATCATGTCTGACTCTGTGCGACCCCATAGACGGCAACCCACTAGGCTCTGCTGTCCCTGGGATTCTCCAGGCAAGAGTGCTGGAGTGGGTTGCCATTTCCTCCTCCAATGCATGAAAGTGAAAAGTGAAAGTGAAGTCGCTCAGTCATGTATGACCCTCAGCGACCCCATGGACTGCAGCTTTTCAGGCTCCTCCATCCATGAGATTTTCCAGGCAAGAGTACTGGAGTGGGGTGCCACTGCCTTCTCCGTTCATTGTGCTACAGGCTGCAAATACTAAAATGTCCCCAGACAGAAAATGTTAATTTCTTAAAGAATAAAGATGGGGGCTTTTTGGAGTAGGTAGCCTAACCCTTCTCCAAGGGAACTTCCCAATCCAGGAATCAAACCAGGGTCTGCTGCATTGCAGGCAGATTCTTTACCAACTGAGTCACCCAGGTAGCTATAGGTAGTTGGTGACAGCTAAAACTTCTCAAAGTAAAGTTCTAAAATTTAGATTTTTTTGAATGTAAATAGAGTTTTAAAATTTATGAATAAGATATTCATGTGAATAATATGAATATCTTATTGAAACCAATGTGAAAAAATTTGACAATGAAATGACTTTCCCAGTCCAAAAATAATTTTTCTAACATGTTGAAAGCTCAGATTCTTGAAAGGCAGCACCTCTCCTGTTCCTTAGAAAATTTCTTTTCCATAAACAAATGGACTCCTAAAGAGTCTTTCTGAATTTCAACTGCAAGTTCACAGAGGCACTTCTAAACTGGGTAGGAGAACAGGACCAATGGCTTTGAATATGAATTTTGGAGAAGTGTTGAATGTATGCTGCATGTCATATCTCACAGTGTAACTACAAACCTTTGGAAAAAATTTTGGAAAAACGTTATTCAATGCAATGCCTTGGACTTTAGACATACTCAGTTAGGATAAATGATCACTACCTAGTTCTGGTATCCAATTTCCTCTTCTGACCATATAGGTACAACATGTGAAATGCTGAGCTGATGAATCACAAGCTGGAATCAAGATTGTCAGAAATAGCAACAACCTCAGATATGCAGATGATGCCGCTCTAATGGCAGACAGCAAAGAGGAACTAAAGAGCCTCATGATGAGGGTGAAAGAGGAGAGAGAAAAAGTTGGCTTAAAACTCGACATTCAAAAAACTAAGGTCATGGCATCTGGTCCCACTGCTTAAGGGCAAATAGAAAGGGGAAAGTGGAAACAGTGGCAGACTTTATTTTTTTGGACTCCAAAATCACTGCACATGGTGACTGCAGCCTTGAAATTAAAAGACACCTGCTCCTTGAAAGGAAAACTATGACAAACTTAGTGTATTAAAATGCAGAGACATCACTTTGCCAACAAAGGTTTGTATAGTCAAAGCTATGGTTTTTCCAGTATTAATGTATGAATGTAAGAGTTGGACCACAAAGAAGGCTGAGTGCCAAAGAACTGATACTTTCAAATTGGGGTGCT
>SJYC01140908.1:0-13857 GCA_006408675.1 Madoqua kirkii | reverse complement strand
ACCCAGGACTGATCTCCTTTAGGATGGACTGGTTGGATCTCCTTGCAGTCCAAATGACTTATTGGAGAAATCCGATTAGTTGTTCTATAGCATGCTCAAAATTCTGGGTTCATATATTGAATTCATTTTATGTCATTTAAGTTGTTTTTCTATTTTCTCATATTGCCTGTAAATCTGATAGAAATTGAACTATTATGAAAACAATACTTGCTAGGTGGTCCCATATAATGCATTAGAACCAGGCCTACAAGCCTAGAAGAAAGGGTGTCATCTTCTTTGCAAGCATTACAAATTACCTTCCTTTACCCTACTCTATAAATTTTATCTCTAGGAACAATTGTTAGCACAAAGGCTAACCAAAGGCCTAGCTGTGCAATGGATTGTTTTGTTTTGGGGGGCAAAAATCATTAGAAATCAGTAGTAAATGGAAGTTTTCTGCTGCTGCTAAGTCACTTCAGTCGTGTCTGATTCTGTGCGACCCCAGAGACGGCAGCCCACTAGGTTCCCTCGTCCCTGGGATTCTCCAGGTAAGAACACTGGAGTGGGTTGCCATTTCCTTCTCTAATGCATGAAAGTGAAAAGTGAAAGTGAAGTTGCTCAGTTGTGTCTGACCCTCAGCTACCCCATGGACTGCAGCCTACCAGGCTCCTCTGTCCATGGGATTTTCCAGGCAAGAGTACTGGAGTGGGGTGCCACTGCCTTCTCCAAAATGGAAGTTTAGTGCCAACCTATTTACTCTACCGTTTTACCAAATAGTACAAATCAAATCTGATATTCAATTGCCACAGAGACCTAACAGACAGTCTGAATGATGAAGTCCCTGGAGGAGATTTTGGCAGAATGACAAGAGAAGATACTGCTCAGCAAGAAGATAAGCTGAGTATGACACATACACATGGAGACTACAGTGTGGATTTGCCATTTTCTTCCCAGGAAACAGTTGCCTCAGTCACAGTGTGGAAATAGTAGAAGATATAAGATTAAAAAAAAAAAATTGAAGCATAGGGAATAAGGCAGAAAGATATTTGCTCCATAGTATTGTCAAACATGCATTTGCATACACACAGTTTTTGTCATACAGAAAAAGACAGTTTGACTTTTGACAGAGTTGAAGGGTTTACTTTGCAGTCATCAAACCAAATGAAGTGACTCTAGTGGGTTAAATAAAAGAGACCCAGAAGTGTGATATTTATAAGACTGACAGAAATTTGTAGAAAGAAGAAAGAACTTGAAGTGCATCTTTTGGCTCTTTATTTTGAGTGCTAACTTATTCCACAGGAAGATGTCCTTTTCCTAACTCAGAACAAGTATCGAAGAATCGAGGCACATTTTGCCACAATTCAGGAGTTAAAATGGGGTTTAGTGGTTCAGAAATACGTTACATTGACTCTTGGGAGAAACCTTGATGAAAAGAAATCCTTGTTCTTGGCACCCCTACTGAGCTTTTTTTTTTTTTTCTTCTTCTTCTTAATTTTACAATGTTGTGTTAATTTCTGCTGTACAGCAAAGTGATTCAGTTGCACATATGCATATATATATATATATTCTTTTTCATATTCTTTTCCATTTAGGCACAGCTTTATCAAAGTATTTGTGATCTTTCTTTTAGTTTCAAGTATGACATTAATTTAAGCCAGGTAAGTACATTGCTAAATGTACTGAAATTTACCCAGTCACTGCAGGCAATTTGTTGTTATTTACTTTCCAGAGTTGTTTGTAAGCAGAAACCTGAAGTAAACTGAGCAGTTGCTGCTGCTGCTAAGTCACTTCAGTTGTCCGACTCTGTGCGACCCCATAGATGGCAGCCTACCAGGTTCCCCCGTCCCTGGGATTCTCCAGGCAAGAACACTGGAGTAGGTTGCCATTTCCTTCTTCAATGCATGAAAGTGAAAAGTGAAAGTGAAGTCGCTCAGTCATGCCTGATTCTTCGCAATCCCATGGACTGCAGCCTACCAGGCTCTTCCTTCCATGGGATTTTCCAGGCAAGAATACTGGAGTGGGCTGCCACTGAAGTTAAAAGAAAGAATTCGTTCCTGTGAGCTGCCATAACAAAGTAACACAAACCGAATGGCTTCAGTAACAAATGTTTACAGAGCCTAGAAGGCAGAAGCCAGGGTGTCAGCAGGCTGGTTCCTTCTGAGGGCTTAGGGGGCGAGTCTGGTAGATACTTGTCCAGGCGCATATGGTGGTTTGCTAGTTGTTCTCGGTGGCCCGAGGGCTGTTGAAACATCACCCTACTATCTGGCTTCATTTTCACATGATGTTCTTCTGTGTGTGTTTGGATCCAAATCTCTCCTTTCATAAGGACATGAGTAAAATTAGATCAGGGGCCTACCTTACTACTGTGTCCTTACAACTTAACTGTGTACATCTGCAACCAATTATAACTAATTGCAACAAGGACCATATTTCCAAATAAAGTCATATTCTGAGTACTGGGGATAGGACTTCAACTTATGAATTATTGGGAGAGGACACATTTCAAGCCATAACATCCAATATATCATTTAGACTTAGACGATAAAATGTTTGCATTTCTCAACCTCAGTTTTACTGATACTTTGCATCTGCTGATTCTTTGTTGGGTGGAGGTATGGGCTGTTCTCCACAATATAGAATGTATCATCCTGCACCTCTACCAACTAAAGATCAGTAGCACCTCAACTCCCAGTCATGGCAATCAAAAATGTCATCAGATATTATCAATAATCCCCTGGGATGGAGGGATAGCCTCAGCTGAGAAACTACTGAATGATCAGATATCTTTTAAGTTATTTCTGTATGTCTACAGATCTAAAAATTATCATGACTCAGAAGCAAGTTAGTTCTCATCATTCCCCTTAGCAATAATAATTAAAGAAGAGTTAACTTGTTTTTCAAAGTGGTAAGTTTGTATTTTTAATAAGGTAATTATTTTTATATCTAGATAAAAAATACTTTTTCTCTAAAGTGCACTTCTCTATTTTCTCATCTGTATCTATCTGCATTTTTATTTTGATCTTATAAAAATGAATTGAAAATGAAGTGAGGTATAGGCAATGGAAGGAACTGTGTTAACAGGGGGAAATAAAGCAACATATACTTCTGATCTATATAAAATAAAATAGATAAATTGTATGTGTGTGTATGTGTGTGTGTGTGTGTGTGTGTGTGTGTGTGTGTGTGTGTGTAAGGGTATACTTAGATGGGCCAGCCAAACAATTGGCATAAAAATTTGGTTTTATCATCAAGTGAGTCAAGAGAGGTAGAATCATACACTTATTTGGGTATTGTAACTTTGTTTTGGCATGGATTGTTTTATTAAAAAAATGAACCATCGTTATAGATCAATTTTCAGAAATAGGCAATACAGTTGATCATGTTAAAGCTTCTTAATATAGCCCTCTAAAAACTGGAGACTCAAATAGAGAATCCCTGTATGCATATAATTAATAATGCTTCAAAAAATAGGACTAAATAAATTCTGTTGATTTGAAAGAAAAAAATCTTTATTCTTTACACATTTGTTATTGAAACATTTTTAGTATATCTTTTAGTAAATCTTGATAAAATGAGTACAATATTACTTCCTTGCCTTAAAAATATACAAAAAAAGAAGAAAAATAGACATCTTTTGGTCAAACAGTCTCAATATCTCTTACCCAAACGACTCTCAAGGAATATAACAAATTTAGATGAGTTGAGCAAATCTTTTACTCTTTAAGTTTCTATTTTGTAAAATAACAACAGTGAAATGACCAAAAGTTTAATAATAGGTGTTAGAGCAATATCACTCCCTGCCCCGTTTTTTCTTTTGGAATAAACAATGAACCCCATGACATGCTCCTAGACATTTATTTGGAACAGAAGTCGAAAACAGTGTCTGATGGAGTATACTTGTCTGCAGGTATGTTTTATTGCAGTAGACACGTTCCTTTTTCCTTTCTTTGATTTAAATTCATTAAAAGAAATAGAATCACCCTGGAGAAGAAAATGGCAACCTACTCCAGTATTCTTGCCTGGAGAATCCCATGAACAGAGGAGCCTGGCGGGCTACAGCCCATGGGGTCGCAAAGAGTTGGACACGACTGAGCAACTTCACTTTCTTTCTTTCTTTCACTTTACATTTATTCCCAGTTACTTTATTTTTTGTTGTTGACACTTTTGTCCATTATTTTTCATTGTGATACTTTTGTCATTGCATGATACTTTTAAAAATTGATACTTTCTAATTGACTGCTGGTGGTATATAAAAATGCAGTGGATTTCTGTGCAATGATCCAATTACCTTAATAAATTATTTTAAGTAGAAAAAAAAAGAAATAAATCAGAACTTTTCCTTTAAAATTGTAAGATTTCAGATTTTCTTGAGAAATCAGCTGCTTTGAAATTCCTGACAGCATTCTTACACAACAATCAGCTGATAAGAGTTCAAAAGCTGTAGGTCTTTTGTTTGTGTATATTTTTCTGTAGGCTACTGGGCCCATCAGTGTCAGTTTTCCCCAATAATGTCTAACGCTAGATGTTTTATGTTTTGCTGTTGTTGTTCAGCTTCTCCAGTGGCTCAGTGGTAAAGAATCTGCCTGCAATGCAGAAGCCACAGGAGACAGGAGAGTTTGATCCCTGGGTCGGGAAGATTTCCTGGAGGAAGAAATGGCAACACACTCCAGTATTTTTGCCTGGAGAATCCCCATGGACAGAGGAGCCTGGTGGGTGACAGTCCATGGGGTCGCAGAGTTGGACATAACTCAAGCAACTAACTGGTTTGATATCCTTGCTGTTCAAGGGACTCTCAAGAGTCTTCTCCAGTACCACAATTCAAAAGCATCAGTTATTTGGGGCATGGTCCAACTCTCACATTCATACATGACTACTGGAAAAACCACAGATTTGACTACAGCAAAATGTAGTCAAATTTTGCTATAGCAAAATGATGTAAGAAAATGATGTATTTTCTTTTTAATATGCTAACTAGACTTGTCATAGCTTTCCTCCCAAGGAGCAAGCATCCATGCAGCAGTCATTGTCTGCACTGATTTTGGAGCCCAAGAAAATAAAATCTGTCACTGTTTCCACTTTTAATCCATTTAATTGCCATGAGGTGATGGGACCAGATTCCATGATCTTTGTTTTTTGAGTGTTGAGATTTAAGCCAGCTTTTTCACTCTCTTCTTTCACTCTCATCAAGAGGTTCTTTAGCTCCTCTTCACTTTTTGCCATTAGAGTGGTATCATCTGCATACTTGAGGTTTTGATATTTCTCCAGGCGATCTTGATTCCAGTTTGTGACTCATCCAGCCTGGAATTTTGCATGATATACTTTGCATATAAGTTAAATAAGCAGGGTGACAATATACAGCCTTGATGTACATCT
This sequence comes from Madoqua kirkii, assembly GCA_006408675.1. Classification (NCBI taxonomy): domain Eukaryota; kingdom Metazoa; phylum Chordata; class Mammalia; order Artiodactyla; family Bovidae; genus Madoqua; species Madoqua kirkii. The sequence continues at coordinate 8,505 of SJYC01140908.1, read as the reverse complement.
TTCCCAATTTTGAGCTAGCACATTGTTCCACGTCCGGTTCTAACTGTTGCTTCTTTAACCACATACAGGTTTCTCAGGATACAGGTAAAATGGCTTGGTAGTCACATCTCATTCAGAATTTAACACAGTTTGTTGTGATCCACATAGTCAAAGTTTTATGTATGTGCTTGTTCTTATCCAGTTTGATCCATCAATTTTACGACCCTAAAGATATCATAAACACTTGCCATTTCAACTTAAAACTTGAATCTATGAAATCATTTTAGTTTAAAGAAACATGTATCAGATCACTTCCATTCAAAATTATAACAAAAACATAAGACATCATTATGAAGGTCAAGAATCTGAACCTACAAGTGTTCTTTTTTATTCATACATTCAACAAAAGTTTTTGCCACTAACTGACTGGCATTGTTAGAAGCAAATTATGTCTCTCATCTAAACTGATACCTTGAATATTGCAAAATAATGCTTCTTTTGACAGCTAAAAGAAGTCTTAGTATTAGTTAACCTATCCAAAGCCTTTGACTGTGTGGATCACAATAAACTGTGGAAAATTCTGAAAGAGATGGGAATACCAGATCACCTAACCTGCCTCTTGAGAAATCTGTATGCAGGCCAGGAAGCAACAGTTAGAACTAAACATGGAACAACAGACTGGTTCCAAATAGGAAAAGGAGTATGTCAAGGCTGTATATTGTCACCCTGATTATTTAACTTATATGCAGAGTACATCATGAGAAACGATGGACTGGAAGAAACACAAGCTGGAATCAAGATTGCTGGGAGAAATATCAATAACCTCAGATATGCAGATGACACCAGCCTTATGGCAGAAAGTGAAGAGGAACTAAAAAGCCTCTTGATGAAAGTAAAAAAGGAGAGTGAAAAAGTTGGCTTAAAGTTTAACATTCAGAAAACAAAGATCATGGCATTCGGTGCCATCACTTAAAGGAATATGTCAAGGCTGTATATTGTCACCCTCTTTATTTAACTTTTATGCAGAGTACATCATGAGAAGTGCTGGACTGGAAGAAACACAAGCTGGAATCAAGATTGCTGGGAGAAATATCAATAACCTCAGATATGCAGATGACAGCCCCCTTATGGCAGAACGTGAAGAGGAACTAAAAAGCCTCTTGATGAAAGTGAAAGAGGAGAGTGAAAAAGTTGGCTTAAAGCTCAACGCTCAGAAAACGAAGATCATGGCATCTGGTCCATCACTCCATGGGAAATAGATGGGGAAACAGTGGAAACTGTGTGAGACTTTATTTTTTGGGCTTCAAAATCACTGCAGATGGTGACTGCAGCCGTGAAATTAAAAATAATAGTGTTATTACTAGAAACTAAGGATCATCTTGCCATGTTAATGGGTAGAATTTTCATGTTGCTAACATTTTTAGAGATAACTGATCTCTCTCTAGCACTTTGATTATGATTTTTTTAAAAAGTCTTATTTTCTGTGTAAGGTCCATAAGAATATTTTCAGATTTTAGAAATCAGTGGTACAGTGTAAAGTAGAATTTGTTTGAGTCTGGATCTTGTAAAGATGGTTTTTCTTAAATGGGACTTTCCTCAGTGAACCTTCATTTTGGTATTGGCTCATTCCAGGCTTTATTCACCCAGAGTGGACTTTATGATTCCACTGCAACTGTGGTGGCCTACACTCTGACCCAAAGGCTCAGCCTCCTGAGTCTGCTGGGGTGCATCTGTCCCTCAGAACCCGTAGCCTCACATGGTTAACTTCACAGGCGAGGAGACAGCAGCAGTGTCATTGTCCTGAGTTCTTGGTTTTATAATCATAAAATCCTTCCTTTCTTCTGCCCGTGTCTCCCATACCAGTCCCATCTTTACTGTCTTTGTTCGCCTTGTAGCTCACACCCAAAAGAAGACCTTCTTGGCGTGGCTTCTTGCTTCCAAGGTTTCTCTCCTTGACTTTGTGTTCCTTGGCCTTATGCCAGAGTCATGTTTACAGGTTGATTTCCCATGACTCTTAAGACGCAGTGAGGCCTAGAGTCTCCAACTTAGAATTCCTAGGTCTTCGCCACATTGACCTGTTCTTTCCAAAAAAATATTCTTTTGTTTTTGCATGGCGTTTATTCGTACTGTTTGTCTTACACCTGGACTAGAATACCTGCTAATTCATGCCGTCTTTTGGGATCTGTAAGGGAGCATCCCTTCCCTGGGATGAAGCTGTGTTTTCCCCTGTTATTACTCACTGAATTCTTTAACCGCTAAATGGTACTATCATCTCCTTTTGTAAGACATCTGTTTTAACTTTCTAAACACAGCTGTCCGCAGGTATGACTGCCTCTCAGTAAACCGCATGTATTTGAAGGGCACTCACTACGACGCGTGACGTCCTTTCAGTTTCACGTGTTCACTCATTCCTCATCCCCAGAAAATTTGTCCTGCCCCTTCGTGACCTTGCCTAGGCTCCAGGAAATAGCTCATCTGTTTTCCCTCACTGCAGATTACTTGTAGTTAATCTAAAATTTTGTATAGTGAATCATATAAAATGTATTTTGGAGGGTGCTGGCTTTCATTCAGCACAATTTTTGACATCCACGTTGTAGTTTATATCAGTAGTTCATTTCTTCTTATTTTTCCATTGTATAGAAATTCCACTAATTGCTTATTCGTTCACCAGTTGATGAACATTTGGCTTGTTTGCAATTTGGGGCTGTCACAAATGAAACTGCTGTGAATATTTGTGTACATTCTTTATATGAAAATATACTTTCATTTCTCTTAATAAATACTTCAAGCAGGTAGGTGTACGTTTAACTTTGTAAGAAACTGCCAAACTATCTTCCAAAGGGGTTGTGACATTGTATGCTGCCACCAGCAGTGGAGGAGAATTCAAATTCCTTTATATCTTTGCCAATACTTGGTAGTCATTCTTTTTAATTTTAGACATGCTAGTGAATATGTAGTGGTATGTTAATGTAGTTTTAACTTGAACTTATCTAATGACTAATAATGTTAAACCTTGTTTCATGTGCTTGTTTGCCATTTGACTTTGGTTAACTGTGTTCACCTTTTTCTGACTGTCTGTTTTTAAGTTTGTTTTCTTATTATTGGGTTTGAGAGTTCTTTATCAGATACATGATTTGCGAATGTTTTTTCATAGTGTGTGGCTCTTTTCAGTCTCAACATCGTCTTTAAAAGAGCAGGAGGTTTAAAATTTAATGAAGTTCAGTTTATCATTCTGTTCTTTTATGGATCATGATTTTGGTATCATTTCTAAGACGTCTTTGCCTAACCCAACCTCACAGCAGTTTTCTTCTAGAAGTTTTACAGTTTTAGATTTTACTTTCAGATAATATGACCCATTTTAGACTAATTTTTCTATATGGTGGTATGAATGAATTGAAGTTATGTTTTGCATAAGTACTAGTTTTTCTACTATATGTGATCATGCTGCAGACCTCCAGAAAATACCATTGTTCTAGAATTCTCCAGTGTAGCTCACTTGTACTCATTTTCTCTGTGGTACAGTTAATGTAAAAATATACTAGAAGCTTCCAGTTTTTTCTTATCTTTTACAAAAAGAGCCTCAGGTTTATTTGTGGCTGGTCAAACTGCTTTGCTTGGCCTGCAGGTACGAAGTGCTCCCCTGAGGAGGCGGTTTGTTGTGTAGAGAGTGGGTACTGCTGTCTGATAGCTTTCTCCTCTTGCCAACCTGTAGAACAGCTGCCATTCCTCTTCCTTCTTGTAGAGAACTGGGTCCTTTCTTTTCCAAGACTGCTCTCAGGCTGTTCCTCTGACCCAGAAGCTGGGGCCCTCAGGGGTAGTAGTGGGCATAATGGGCATGGTGGCTGCCAGAGAACCTACCTTGTTTGAACAGGTGTCCCCTGCTGAGTGCTGAATGGTTGTCGGCTGCCACACTGCTGGCCCAGCATTGCCAGATCTTCAGATTGTTAGGAGATGCTGGGAATAAAGATGTATATAAAATCTGCAAAAAAAAAAAAAAAAGGTACTTTGAAAGCCCCACCAGTGTCCTGTTGAGTGCTTTTAGCCACCTGACTGGAGTCTGAGCTCCAGCTGTGTCCTTTCTTTTTCTGAGATCCTCTCAGTATTTTTATAACTTGAATTTTTAAATTTCCTTTTTTAGTGAGCCTTTTTTCTTATCTGTTGATTAAATCAAAATTTGTCACTGTAAAAAAAATTAAAATTTTCTCCATTTCTGCTGCTTTCTCAATCTTCTGGTTCTCTCACCACCAGATTTTCAGACAGAGGTGATGTGTAGTATATGGAGTATGTATGTGTATGTGGCCTTTAAAGCACTTTTGAAGCCCTAACACTGTTTATGTCTTAGTTCTTAGAAGTGTGACATAGGGAGGGTTTAGAGAACGATGAGATGTTGTGTCTTTTGCTGAAAGATTCCATTACTCAGAATCTGGAGATGAGGGTGATATTAGTTGCATTCTCATGAACAAGCATAGTAAGCTGACTACATGTGCATCCGGAGAGGAATGTCGGTTTTTGGAATCAGAACAATATATTGGAAAGTGTTTAGGCTGTTGTGTTAGCAAAATGTGGTGCAAATCCTGACGGTGTCACTCCTGGGAAAGACGTTTCATTTTTGGCACTTATTTAATGAATCATTATATCTCCTCAGCTATGTTATTTGAGGATTCTAGCAGCAAGCATGGAATTGTACTTGCAAGGCACATTCAGGCATACATTCAGGATTCTTTTCTACTCCCATTTACAGCCAGCAGTATCTGTAACTAACATCATATCTGCATTGATCAAGAAAACATTCAGTGTTTTGTAGTAAGCACTGTGTAAGAGGTGGTTTAGGTATTACGTTGGCAGTGTCTTTTTACAAGATGAACACATTGCTAAGAGTGATGCCAAGGCTTCTGTGATTGCTTCCGTGCCTGGCTTGGTGGTGGATAAATTAGGGAAACATGTTTAGAGGACAGTTTGGCAGTATAATAGAAAGAAGCTTAAAATTGAGATCAATATGCAAATAGTTATGTGTAAGTGCAGATCTACCTGGTAAAGTAATGGTTTGATCAAACTGTTGGTTTATTTCTGTGTTTAACTGGTCTTACAATTTGTTTGAGAGAGATATTAAGTGAAAATGCTATATGATATGCTGCTTTTTTTCTTTTTAAACTCAGAATTATGTCCATGAAGCAAGGTCCCAGATTTGTTAAAAACTAAGTTTCGCTTTGAACTTAACGGTTGATGTGGGGAAGGGATAGTTAGGGAGTTTGGGATGGACATGTACACATGGCTGTGTTTAAAATGGATTGGGCTTCCCTGGTGACTCGGTGGTGAAGAATCCGCCTACCAGTGCAGGAGAACGTGGGTTTGACCCCTGATCTGGGAACACCCCACATGCTGTGAAGCAGCTGAGCCTGTGCACCATGGCTGTGAGCCTGTGCTCTGGAGCCTGGGAGCAGTAACTCCTGAGCCCACACTTGGTAACTACTGAAGCCCAGGCACCCTAGAGCCTGTGCCCTGCAGCAGGAGAAGCCGCTGCAGTGAGGAGCCTGTGTGCAGCGCAGTTGGAGAGCAGCTCCCGCCCTCTCTCTGTTGCCGTGATCGTGTCAGTCAGTATGCACACGGCTGTGGACATGGGGCTGTTTTCTTCTGCAGTTACTTTTTTCTTCTCTGGACCTAGTGTCCTTTACTAGTTACTGTGTAACTGCATAGTTAATTAAACCCTCAGCTTCCCAACCAGGTGTGGAATCTCTTCTTAGCTTTTTAGGCCATGTAAGGCGTTTGTGGTTTCCCCTCTTGGTGATGTCTTTTTGAAACCTTCTCTCATCTTCTGGCCTTGGCTGCTTGTCCTCTGGGGCTTACGCTGGGCCTTTCTCCTCCATCATCCCAGGGAGTTCGCGCCTCTTCATTCCACTTGATTGTCTACTTTTTTAGTTTATTCCTTGGTGTTACTTTTACTGTGTAACTGCATATTAATTAAACCCTCAGCTTCCCAACCAGGTGTGGAATCTCTTCTTAGCTTTTTAGGCCATGTAAGGCGTTTGTGGTTTCCCCTCTTGGTGATGTCTTTTTGAAACCTTCTCTCATCTTCTGGCCTTGGCTGCTTGTCCTCTGGGGCTTACGCTGGGCCTTTCTCCTCCATCATCCCAGGGAGTTCGCGCCTCTTCATTCCACTTGATTGTCTACTTTTTTAGTTTATTCCTTGGTGTTACTGCAGGATCTTTGTTGAGTAATCTCTCAAGAGAATATTTGAAAATCATAGTTTTGAGATTTTTCATGTCTGAAAATGATTTATTCCACACTCACAGTTCAGGGTTAGTTTGTCTGGATATAGAATTCTAGGCTAACAGTCATTTCCCCTTAGAATTTTGGGAACATTGCTGATTTATTTGCCAGTTTTGCTGTTGCCATTAGAATGCCATTATCTTTTAAAGAACATTTTATGTATCTATCGGCTAGGCTAGATCTTTGTTGTTGTGCACCGGCTTCTCTGGTTGCAGCGAGCAGGGGCTGCTCTTCACGGTGCTGCGCAGGGCCCTCGTTTCGGTGGCTGCTCCTGTGGAGCACAGGCTGTAGGCTGTGGCTTCAGCATTTGCAGCGTACGGCGCTCTGCATGTGGGATCTTCCTGGAACAGGGATTGAACCCCTGACCCCTGCATTGCCAGGTGGATTCTTAACCACTGGACTCCCAGGAAGACCCAGTATCTTTCAGATGCTTGGTTGACTGAGCTGGGATTATCTTTGGTGCTCTGTCTCCGGGTTCTAAAATTTCTTGATGCTGTGTTTGGTGCAGGTTTTTCCTCTTCACATGTTCTATATGTTTCTCAGTTTCCATATTTCCTAAGTAGATGTCTTATACTTGGAAAGTTATTATATGAAATCTGTGTGGTATGCAGTACTGTGGGGGAAAAATGATCTGTTTCCAAGTAAAAAGCTTCTGCCCCTCGGAGTTCACAGTTGGAGAGCTGTGGCCCTGTCTGTGCGTGAGTTCTGCCAGAGAGGTCAGCCCATGACAGTGTGTTGCCTGGGAGTCCTTATGAATGATCTCTAGGAAAGGAGCATGTGGAAAGCTGTTAACTGTTTTCGAAAGACCAAGCAATGAATGTATTTGGTTTTGTATTATGAATCATTGGCACATCTAAAAATTATTTCACAAAAGCTTTGTCTGTTTTTTATATTATGAGATGTATATGCGTTTGTATTTTTTAATTTTACGTTTGTAAAACTCCTATTGAGGTTGTTTGTTGTGACACAGTGAATCTAGTGCTATATAAAAGAAAAAGGAATGTGTCTGCACACATTTGGTTTTTAATTGACTGAGAGACAAGTTTGCATCCCTTGAAATTGATTCATGTTTGCATCCCTTGAAATTGATTTGTCTTCAGTGTTGGACAGAAAGTGATGTAATATTTGTGCCCATATGAAAAGCCAAAATCAATTTCTAAGTTTAGGACATAGTTCACAGTTATAAGAATAGGCAGTAGGATAATATATATATTAGAAATTGTTGTTATAATTAGCAGAAATAGTGGGTGACTGTTTTTCCAATATGCAAAGAATCTGGAAAAAACTCAGTGAACATCGATAAATGGACTGTCAGGGTTCTACAGTTAAACTTTAAAATCAACTTTTAAAATGAAACATTTCACTCCGTTCATCCTGAAGTGTGCCTTGTTTTTTCATGTGTTTTTTTTTCATGTGTTTTGAAGTAAGCTGTGAACGTTGATACACTTTCCCCCATTTATTTCAGTGTGCATATTGTTTGTATTTGTTTACAGTTCTTTTAGGTTTTGATTTTAGGTGAAATATACACATATGAGATGTGCACATTTTAAGTACATCATTAGTCATCTTTTTATCTTCAGTAAAATGTACATATGAGGCAGGTGTTAAACGGGACACTTAAGGTGATTAAGAGACTCAGGCCAGCTGGATGGGCCTCTGCCACAGTAGGCCTCTGCTGCTGCTAAGTTGCTTCAGTCGTGTCCGACTCTGTGTGACCCCATAGACAGCAGCCCACCAGGCTCCCCCATCCCTGGGATTCTCCAGGCAAGAACACTGGAGTGGGTTGCCATTTCCTTCTCCAATGCATGAAAGTGAAAAGTGAAAGTGAAGTTGCTCAGTCGTGTCCGACTCCTAGTGACCCCACAGACTGCAGCCTACCAGGCTCCTCTGTCCATGGGATTTTCCAGGCAAGAGTACTGGAGTGGGTTGCCATTGCCTTCTCCAGTAGGAGAAGGCTTCTCAGTTCAGTTCAGTTCAGTCGCTCAGTCGTGTCTGACTCTTCGAAACCCCATGAATCGCAACACGCCAGGCTTCCCTGTCCATCACCAACTCCCAGAGTTCACTCAGACTCATGTCCATTGAGTCAGTGATGCCATCCAGCCATCTCATCTTCTGTCGTCCCCTTCTCCTCCTGCCCCCAGTCCCTCCCAGCATCAGAGTCTTTTCCAATGAGTCAACTTTTCACACGAGGTGGCCAACGTACTGGAGTTTCAGCTTTAGCATCATTCCTTCCAAAGAAATCCCAGGGCTGATCTCCTT
>SJYC01140906.1:0-14144 GCA_006408675.1 Madoqua kirkii | reverse complement strand
GATTAGATTTCATTAAATCTAAGTTTAAGCTATACCTTTTTTCCCCCAAGAGATACAGTTAAAATATAATAATTTCAGCAAATTGAAAATAATGAGGTGATAATAATGGACTGAAAAGGATTACACAAAGAAACCAACCAAAATAAATCTGGCACAGTAATACTAATATTAGGAAAAAAAAATGCTTTATAGCAGTATCACTACTAGGGTTAAAGAAGTTAATTACCTAAGGATAAAAGGATAAATTAATTGAGATGAGAGACTGCTAGAGTTCATAAATATTCATTTTCTCCTCTTCTTTTTTGGTGCATAGATAAACTTCTTCTATAGGCTTCTTATAATTTTATTGGAATAATGTAGCTGATTTTTAGCCAATGGAATATATCCAAGTGACATTTGCTACTTCTAGGTTGGTACATTAACTCTTTTGATGTGTGATCTTGCAGACTCTTCCATTCTGCAGTGATTTTTGAGATCTGTTGTTGAAGACAGGTATGCATTAGGTCCTGCCACATGTCCTCTATTTTTCCCTTACAGATCAGATTTTTCTCATAATTATCTTAGCTGTGATCCATTATTATATTTTTCAGATGCGTGTTTGGGAGTGGTGGTGAAGATAAGCTTGTCTTTCTTTTTTTAAATAGCACTGTCTTCCTTTCTTTCTCTTGGTTGCCATGTGTGGGCTTTCTCTAGTTACGGCAAGTGGGGCCACTCTGCCGTGGTGCGTGGGCTTCTCCGTGTGGCAGCTTGTCTTGTTGAGACGCACAGGCTCTGGGTATGAGGGCGTCAGTGGTTGCAGCACTCAGGCTCAGTAGTTGTGCTGCATGGCCCAAGACTGCATGGACTTCAGTAGTTGTGGCACATAGGTTTTAGTTGCTCCGTGGCATGTGAAACCTTCCTGGACCAGGGATTGAACCCACGTCCCCTGCATTGGCAGGTGGATTCCTATCCACTGCACCACCAGGAAAGTCCCATACTTATCTGTCATTCATAGGATCCCATTATAGGAGAAGTCAAATAATCACATGTTGGAGAAGACTGCACATTTCTTGGATATCTTGGACTTTGAATGCACTGACTCAAAGGGACTTCAGTTTGTCTTCCCTGGGGAGAAGATGAGTATATTCTTTATGCAGAAATAGAGCAAAATGGTCACAGAAGATTCCCTTTCCCCTTTTCTTCCAGGACAGCAGTTCAGATACATTTCTCAGATCTCTGACACTGGTTTGGGGTGATGTGGACACAGTGATCCATGACACTTCTAGTCCAGATACACAGCAATCATTGATGTGCCCTGTCTTCCCTTGAGGAAGCTGGTAAAGAGTCTGCTTGCAATGTGGGAGACTTGGGTTTGATCCCTGGGTTGAGAAGATCTCCTGGAGAAGGGAAAGGCTACCCACTGCAGTATTCTGGCCTAGAGAATTCCATGGACTATATTCCATGAACTGTATAGTCCATGGGGTTGCAAAGAGTCGTTCACGACTGAGAGACTTTCACTTTCAGTCTTCCATTTTCTGTTCCCATTTTGGGGTGACCATGGTGACCACATAATGAAGATTGTATACCACAAGGAGAAGATGACTAGGTCCTTGATTAAGCATATTGATCAATAAACCAAAAGATGGATCCTCCAAAGAGTAATAAAAATAAAGAATCCTCAGAAAGATTGATCAATAATGTGAAGAGAACATATTAATAAGTAATATTAACAATAAAATAAAATAATTACAGATACAGTAAAAATTAAAATGCCCAAGATCTTAAAATTATGTTAAATTTTATAAATTTTAAGACTAACAAATGAAAATATCTCTATAAAAATTTAAATTACTTAAATTAACTCAAAAACAGTAAGCTTGTATCTGAGAAAGCAAGAAAGGAAGACAGCAGGAAAAGTCTATCACAAATAAAGGCATGAAGTCCAGACAATTTTATAGACAGGCTTCAAAGGTCAGAAAACTTCCACTTTTGTGAAGAAAATTAAAAAAAAAAAAAGCAGGGGAAATTCTAAAGCTGCCTTTATGGGATGAATGTATTTTAGATACTCAATCCAGAAAAGCAAATAAGAGAGAGAGAAAAAAAAGATAGGTTAACCTTTCTTATGAATGCACATGCAAATATCTTAAAGTGTTGACCAATTAAATCAAAAGAGTATATTTTAAAGTACATTATGGTTGAGGATGATTTCTCCCAGGATAATGTTTGGGCATTATAACATTCCCATTAGTATTAAGGACAAGCAAATAATACTTATTAGCTCCACCAGTAATCATCATTGCTCTGGAGTTTCTAGCCAATGAAATAAGAAAGAGGTAACAGTTGTATGAATTAGGAAGAATCAAATATTTATTATTTGAAGGTTATTTGAACAGAAATCCAATAATATCTGCAACTAAACAACTAGAATTAATGTTACAGTTAAGCATAGTTTCTGACTACGAGAGCAAGGTACTGAAATCAATAGAATATCTGTATGCTGGTTGCTAATGAAGTTGATACAATGCCTTAACATTTCCCCATGCAATGCATAAATGTGTCATTGATATTTTCCTACTGAATATTGATATCCTAAAATTGTATTAATAAAGCTGTGTTGTTGTTTCATGAATAAATTGATAGACCAATAAAACAAAACCCAGAGATAGGAATAGACACACATATGTAAAAACTTGGCATATGAAGGGCATGGAATTACAATTCAGAGCTTGAAAGAAAAAGCCATCTCAATAAAAGATGCTGGGACAACTATTATTCACGTGGGAAGAAATAAAAATCTGTGCCTTACACTATTTCTGAGAATATAATGCAGATGAATTAAATTTAAAAGTAAAGAGCAAAACTCTAAAGAACAAAAGGACAATATAGGAGAATTTATGACTTTAGGATAAGAAAGAATTTCATAACCTAGACACAAAAAGGAAAATATTGATAATCTGATAACATTAAATTAATAATTGATGATCAAAATAAAATTAAAAGACTAGTCAGTTCAGTTCAGCTCAGTTGCTCAGTCATGTCCAGTCACAGACATTATAGTTACAACATATACAATTTATAAAATATTTCATATCCAGACTACATTAAGAGCTCCTCAAACAGATGAAGAATAGCAAAACAGACATAAATACAGTTCACAGAAGAGACTCAGAGGGCTAATAAACATATGAAACAATGCTCAACTATTTCAGTGTTAGAAAAATGCATGCCAGTGAGAACAACTGAGGTTATATATAATACAAGGCAGATATATAGAATTTGCTGCTGCTGCTGCTAAGTCACTTCAGTCGTGTCTGACTCTGTGCGACCCCATAGATGGCAGCCCACCAGGCTCCCCCATCCCTGGGATTCTCCAGGCAAGAATACTGGAGTGGGTGGCTATTTCCTCCTCCAGTGCATGAAAGTGAAAAGTGAAAGTGAAGTCGCTGTCATGTCCGACTCCTAGTGACCCCATGGACTGAAGCCTACCAGGCTCCTCTGTCCATGGGATTTCCCAGGCAAGAGTACTGGAATGGGGTGCCATTGCCTTCCCCATATAGAACTTGAACTAACTAGAAAAAAAAGCCTTAGAGTATGCTAAAAAAAAAACAAAAAAGCTTTAAAGCATGTAAAAGACACACATACATACCCCCAACTAAAACAAAAACAGAAAGTCTGCATAAACTTGAGAAATCACGGTAGCAGACATTGGCTGTTAGCTGCCTATCTACCTTTCTAAAGAGTAAGTGCACAATATTGTGCGTTACAAGAAAAGATGAGGCCCAGATGATGATGCACAACTAGTCTGACTCAGTCATGACTTGTCTCCTTTCTCTCAGCCATCCTTGCAGACAGCAGCTCCTTAGGAAGCTTTTCTGGCCAATGAGACAAAGGATACGCATTTTGGGACTGTTTCTCAAAATTGATGGCTGGAGCTGTAGCAACTATCCTGTCACCACACACAGATAAAAGACAAAGAGAATTGCTATCTCTTGCATATCAGTTGTTACACTTAGATTCTTTTACACTTGCAGCCAAATGCCATTCAATAACTGAGCAGGTACCTATGGGACTTTCCCAGGACAGGACACCCCTCCTCATTTCCTCAATCCATCTCTTGGTTGCAGGAAAACTAGCCTTCTTGGCCTTCTCCAAGTTCCAAAGAATAATTTTATTCAGACAAATGAGAAAACGCAGAAAGAAAGGAAAATAGTCAAGCAAGACAAAATAATGATTGTTGAGCAATTAAACAAAGTCAGGGATCTTTAGTTCCCCTTCAAGGGCTTAGATAATATCCTGAGCTGTGTGCTTTGAGCTATTTGGCAGATACTGAAACCCCTACCAGGCGGAAGAATTTAACTGTATGCTGCCCACAAACATGTAGACCCCAGACTGGTTGGAACCAAAAGGTTGATGATGTTGACTCCAGATTACCTCACCACCAACAAATCAGAATGGCTGTGAATTGATCCTGCATTCCACAACTCCTCTCCCTCACCCTGTGTTTAGAAACTTTTCTTAAAGCCACAGGAGAGTTTGAGCCCTTTAAGCATTAGCTGCCTGGACTCCTTGCTTGGTGTCTTGCAATAAACTCTACACTTTCCTTCACCACAACCTGGTGTCAGTAGATTGACTTTACTGCATGGGCAAGTTGACCTAAGTTTGGTTGGATAACAACCTTATTTAGCACACTACATTGGTGAGCAATTTGTCAATATATAGTAAAGATGAACATGTTCTTATCCTCAAGACTGGAAATTGGATATCTATTTTATATCCTATAGGAAATCTTGCACATGTGCACAATGTCCACAATGCAATACTGACCATAAAATACTGGAAACAATTTAATTGTCCCTTAAGGAACAAATAATACATTTTTGAATATTTCTACAGTAGAATGATACAGATCAAGTTAAACAAGTGAGCTAGACCTATAAGTATCTATACAGATATTTTTCCAACATGTAATTTTTTTTAATTAAAAGAATAAGTTACACAAGGATAATATAGCAAATCATTTTATACATTTTTTAAAAAACCTAATTTTTATATTGTTTGTGTGCATGCCTGCTAAGTCACTTTAGTTGTCTGTGACTCTTTGCGACCCTATGGACTGTAGCCTGCCAGGTTCCTCCGTCCATGGGATTCTCTAGGCAAGAATACTGGAGTGGGTTCCCATTCCCTTCTCCAGGGGATCTTTCTGACCCGGGGATTGAACCTGCATCTTTTATGTCTCCTGCATTGGCAGGTGAGCTCTTTATTTTGTCCAGGTTCCCATAATTATCTAGATGCATAAAAATTAGTGCAAGAAGGAGAATCACTAGGTACTTTAATAATGTTGCAAAGGAAATGGAATTTGGGGACAACTACCAAAGGAGTATCAACTGTGTTCAAATATTTTATTTATTTAAATAAAAATTTTAAACAGGCATGGGAGGACATTTATATTGCTTTCATCTGAATTCTGAGTATATGGTCATTATATTAATTTGACTATATTTAACTATATGTTTGAAATGTTGACTATTGTTTGACTATATATTTGAAATATTTGACTATATGTTTGAAAGATTTATGATTTGTAAATACAAGAAGAGAATATGTACAATTCCTTATGAAGAAAGTTATAAAACTTTTTTCTTTTTTTTAAATTGTGCTACAGTTTCTTTACAATGTTGTATTCATTTCTGCTTTTAAGAACTTAAATAGAACTCTGAGTCACTGGTAAGATTTGCCTTATTTCTGAAGGGAAAAAATCATTTTTGGACAATACCAATCATTTTAAGACAATACCAATCATTTTAAGATTAATATACAAGCTTGATGTAATAAAATTAAAAATTACAACAGTGTTGCTTACGGAAATTCACAAGATAACTTTTAATTTGATTTGGAATATGAGAACAACCATGAAAAGCTTGTTAGAAGGAAATAATGAAAGAATTTCTACCACTGTATTGGTCAGAGATCTCCACAGAGACCGAATCAACAGGATATATACATTAAGAGAAAGAGAGAACTTTTAAGTAAGTTGGCTCCCACAATTCTGGAAGTTGAGCTCCAAATCTGTAAGGTAGCCTGGCATGCTGAAGACCCAGAGAAGAGTTGTGGTTCAAATAAATCCAGCCAAACCAGACACAAAAAATCACAATAAAATTCAGAAATGGGGAAATTGTGATAAAAGGACTCTGGTGAATACTGAATGTGTTTAAATCTAGAACTAATACTAAGCAATATGGATATTAGTCAGAGGACAGAGGATAGATTTTATTCAACTTGATAAGTAAACACCAGTAGGAATTGGGAGCTGATAAATTGAGAGCTAATAAAAGGGAGACAAAAGGAAGATTTTAAGCATGCTGGATCCCTATTATTAGGAAGTCAATCAACAACAGATAAATTAAAACAAGCAATTTTAAAAAACACACAATGACTTCAAACTCAGTGATTTTAGTATCTTCTTAAGGTAAAGTGATTCACAAAACCCTAATATCTTTGGAGATCAAGAAAGAATTATGTGATGTTAATTGTTTCAATTATTTTAGGACTTCTCACCTTTGGCAAATTCCAGTTAAATTAACTTTAATATTTTCATTTGAAACAGGGTGTGTCATCCCATTATAACATATTACTTCTTTCTATCAAACTATTCTCTTATTTGTATAGAGTTATGTAAAGAGATGTCTGGAATTATTTTTATTCCAATGTCAAATATGATTTATGACCCTCTAGAATATGAACACAATGAGGACAGGAAAATGTATTGGATATGTTTACTGCTAAATCTTCAGTATCTCATTGAATGCACAAAGGAAACATTCAATGAAAATTTGTCAACAGTGAGAATTGGGGTGATGTTTTTGTTTCAGTTCTTCCTTATTGTTTAAACTTTTTATACTGACAATGTATCATTTTAATAAGAAATCAACCAAGTGCCCAAACAAACAATTGGCTTAAGATGTGGAAAATATATACATATATACTCTGCTGTGCTGTATTGTGCTTAGTCGCTCAGTCATGTCTGACTCTATGCAACCCCATGGACTGCAGCCCAGGCACCTCTGTCCATGCGGATTCTCTAGGCAAGAATACTGGAGTGGATTTCCATGCCCTCCTCCAGGGGATCTTCCCAACCCAGGGACTGAACACAGGTCTCCTACATTGCAGGTGGATTCTTTACTGACTGAGTCACCAGATAAGCCTAAGAATACTGGAGTGGGTAGCCTGTCCATTCTCCAGGGGGTCTTCCCAACCCAGAAATCCCCAGAATCTTTATCAGCTGGGCAATCAGGGAAGCCTATATATATTTAAATATTACTCAACCATCCATCATAAAGGATGAAATATTGCCATTGCATTGCAGCAACATGGATGGACCTAGAGAATGTTTTGCATTGTGAAATCAGTCCAACAGAGAAAGACAACTACTATATGATATCATTTATATGCAGAGTCTAAAAAATAATATAAATAAACATATATACAAAACAGAAAGACTCAGAGATCAACTTATGGTTATCAAAGGGGAAAGGGAAGTGTGGACTGACAAATTAAAAATATGGAATAAGCAGATACAAACTACTAAGCATAAATAGATAAGTAACAAGGACTTATTGTATATCAGAGGGAATTATATTCATCTTGTAATAACTGATAATGGAACATAATCTGCAAAAAAATATATTTTTATTTACAAATGAGAAAACTTAGGAAAGCTGTACTCTCAAATAATAATGTGTATAAAGATATATGAACATTCATTGCATGTATTAATACTATGTAATTCTGTAAAACTATTTAAAAAGATTGGCATGGGACTTCCCAGGTGGTCCAGTGGTTAAGAGTCTGCCTGCTAATGCAGGGGACACAGGTTCAATCCCTGGTCTGGGAAGATTCTCCAGGTAGTTGAGCAACAAAACCCGCGCGCCACAGCACTGAGCCCACGAGCCACAACTACTGAGCCTAAGTCATGCAGCTACTGAAGCCTGTGAGCCTAGAGCTTGTGCTGTGCAACAAGAGAAGCCACCGCAGTGAGAAGCCCGCGCATCTCAGCTAAAGAGTAGCCCGCCATCACTGCAGCTAGGGGAAAGCCCATGCAGCAAGGAAGACTCAGTGCAACCAATAAATAATGAATAATTTAAAAAGGTTGGCATATTTTGAGGTATTCTAACATGGAAATATATGAAAGATGTGATTAAATGAATAATGTAGTTCATGGAATATTTATATATATAATCTTTATATGTATTTGACATATATAATCTATATATAATCTTACTTATTAAAATAAAGTATATTATTTAGAAACTATATATATGTGTGTGTATATATATGTGTGTGTGTGTGTGTGTGTGTGTGTGTGTGTGTATGTGTGTGTATAGAGAAAATGACTCGGCAGAATCATACAACAAACTATTATTTTGGACAAAGTTGAGGGTTTGGGACAAGAGTGATTGAGAAATGAAGGTTGCTTTCTCACTTGTATCTATATTTTTCTCTATTTTTGAAATTTTACCATGAGATTGTATTAATATGTTTAAGTAAATGGATTTAGAAAAATTGAGATATCCTTTGTATGAGTAATGAAAGGAAACAAGTATAATTTTGGATGAAGATTCAACTAAATAAAAATAGTAATTTTGGTTGTGTTTTTCTTGCTAAAATACTCCTTCTCTGTGAGAGATCTGTGTTACTTTTTGGATTTTTGTTTGAGGGAAATTGGTACACAGTTGGTGACTCCATAAGACGACTCCTTGCTCCTTCCTCAGCCGTTCTTGCCTGACCTCCGCCACCGCTGCCGTCATGGACTCTTCCGCGGCTGTGCTGTGCTGTGTCTGTGGAACCAGCCTCTCCCGGCTACAGGGCGACGCACCTGTCTCTTATACACATCTCAAATCATTTTATACATTTTTTAAAAAACCTAATTTTTATATTGTTTGTGTGCATGCCTGCTAAGTCACTTTAGTTGTCTGTGACTCTTTGCGACCCTATGGACTGTAGCCTGCCAGGTTCCTCCGTCCATGGGATTCTCTAGGCAAGAATACTGGAGTGGGTTCCCATTCCCTTCTCCAGGGGATCTTTCTGACCCGGGGATTGAACCTGAACGCACTTCTCAGGCCTGTGTCGTCTGCCTCTTACCTTCCACGCCAGGACTTCCCTGTTGTCTCTGAATCCTAAGAGGCTCTAAGACTCAGGTCATAACCCATGCATGCCCAGCTTGGCGGAGCAACCGACTAATTCCCTGTGCAGAGAACTTCCAGTGGGAAATAAGAACTGGCCCGTGAATTCTTCTCCCTTCTTTCATGGAATGTCTGGAGAAGCACTGGTTTATATAGTCTCTTGGAAGACAGTCCTATGACAAGCAATCTGTTGTGCTTGATACGGAACAACGGCAACTGGAGAGTGCATTCTTTTTGTTGCTCTCTGCCTCAGCCCCGTTTTTCTCACTCTTGCTTCCCTGGAACTAGGCCTTTAATAAAGTAACAGCCCAGGTTTCCAGGCCATGCTTTCTGGAAAATCCACATTAAGAGAATGATCCAACTATGAGCCATCTTCCCAGAAGATGTAATCTGAAAGTTTACCTGCTTTATAAATGTTAGAGTGAATAGTGTATTACTTGTAAAGATGATACTATGACTGGCTATAGGGCAGTGAGATTAGAAAGATGAGAGTGAACAAATGAACATTTTAAAAAAGATATCTGTAATATTCCTGCAAATTGGAGATTATGATTAAAATGTCATCTGATATACAATTATTTAAGTTAAACATAAATACTTTTAATATAGTCAATCACAATTGGTACTTAAATTATAACTTTAAACAGTATTTATTTAACTTTTGGCCAGTATGCAGCTGTTAGAATTTTGCCTGTTTTATGAGGTAAACTTTCCCCAAATGTCTGCCAAGCTTATTACTAACTAAATACATATTCTTAAAAAATGCAGAATAAATATATTACTTTTATAAACATATTACTTTTATAGAATAGAAAACGGAGACGGCAATAGCATCCCACTCCAGTACTCTTGCCTGGAAACTCCCATGGATGGAGGAGCCTGGTGGGCTGCAGTCCATGGGGTCGCTGAGTCAGACACGACTGAGCGACTTCACTTTCACTTTTCACTTTCATGCATTGGAGAAGGAAATGGCAACCCACTCCAGTATTCTTGCCTGGAGAATCCCAGGGATGGCGGAGCCCAATGGGCTGCCGTCTGTGGGGTCGCACAGAATCGGACATGACTGAAGTGACTTAGCAACAGCAGCAGCAGCAGAATAGAAAATATCAGTTTAAGTGTTAAAGCATAAATGAGCCGGGCAGGAGATGACTAATATCAGAGGAAATATAATTTAAATCAATCCTTGATAATTATGAATATAATGCCAAATATTTTCAATTGAGGCTCAGAATTAATAGCTATACTTAAAATATGAAATTAGTGGTAGATGAGACACAAAACCTATCATAGAGCAATTCATCTCAAAATGAATGTTTATGTTTAGATGCTGAGAAAGAAATTAACAAATAACTGTTCAAGAAAATAATCCTCTGCTGTAAACAGCATTGCCTTGCATTTCAGGAAGTAATTAAAATTAATTTTTATACTTTCTGAATATTATTTTCCCTACCTATTTGGCTATAATTCTTTGTGGGGCATAGATGACTACTGACTTCACTTTACCATGGAGAGAACATTTGTGTAAAATCATATTACCACATAATGCAGTTTATGTGTGTCTGGCTGAGTAGATCAGGTGGTTATACCTCCTATATGATCTGAAATATTATAGAGGAGGTGTTACCATGAATATATTTTATATAATAAAAGGTTCATAACTTACCTCAGGGAAAAGTATTTATATTATCTTATGTTCAAAGCCTGAAGAGATGGTTTATGTGTTATAGTCTCATGTGACAGAAAAGGGTAGTGTGGCAGGGAATGAGAAAGAGCCAAAACAAAGCTGTGTTACTGAGTTTGTCACCGTTAGTATCTGGGCAGTGTCCAGGAAGGGGGCACCATTGGATCTGTGGAGGGTTTGTCTGGAAAATCCCCTGGATGGAGGAGCCTGGTGGGCTGCAGTCCATGGGGTCGCTAAGAGTCGGACACGACTGAGTGACTTCACTTTCACTTTTCACTTTCATGCATTGGAGAAGGAAACAGTGACCCACTCCAGTGTTCTTGCCTGCAGAATCCCAGGGACAGGGGAGCCTGGTGGGCTGCCATCTATGGGGTCACACAGAGTCGGACACGACTGAAGCAACTTAGCAGCAGTAGCAGCAGCAAAAAGGACAAGAGGCAGACAAAAGTTGAATTTACTCTCTGCTTTGAATGAGTGGTTGAGATGGGACCTGAATCTTCTACTGCTCTGGGCACTCTTGTTTCTCAAAACTTCAGACTCAGACTGGAATCTATACCAGCTCTAAGGTTTTCAAAGTGCATCACTGACTTTCCTTGGTTCTCAGCTTACAGATGCCAGATTATGGGACTGGCTAGTCCCATCATCACATAAGTCAATATCTTATAATAAATCTCATTTTATATATGCATATGTCCTATTGATTCTGTTTCTCTGGAGGACTCTAACTAATACAAAGACTCAGCCCATTGGGCTTTAATTTCCCCCATACTTCTGGCTTTTGTACATCTGCCAAGCAGTCTTATGGCATTTTATGTTTTAACATCAAAAGAGTCTCAGGGCTGGAGGATAGGCACTGGTAGTCTGCATGTGTGTGAAGTTGGTTGAAGTCCAGAGAGATTGTTGTTGCAATGGCTGCTGGAGTAAGTGAACAAAGATCCCAAGGACTAATGAGGCTAAAATGAGTATGCCATTTTTCATCACAAAAGACAATTGCTTTGTTATGTATTTTACCCAGCAATGTTTTTAAAAATGCTTACATTAAGTTTATTTCTTAAAGATAAAAATTGTATTTTGGCAGTTAGTGAGAGAATGACTTATTTTTGAGAGAAATGGATGTTATGGAGAAAGGATTTTGAATATAAATCTTTATAAAATTTTCCACGTTTATGGGACATCATGACTGAAAACAATTAAGTATAACATCTATAAAGGAATAAACCTGATCAAGGAGGTGAAAGAGTTATACACTAAGAACAATAAAACATTAATAAAGGAAGCTGAGTTATACGCTGAGAACAATAAAACATTAATAAAGGAAAATGATTCAAAGAAATGGAAAGATATCTTATGCTCTTGGATGGGCAGACTTAATATTGTTTAAATGGCCATACTACCCAAAGCAATCTACAGATTTAATGAGATCCTTATCAAATTATCTATGTCATTTTTCATAAAATCAGAATGAATAATCTTAAAATTTGATATGGAACCTTAAAAGACCCAGAATTGCCAAAGCAATCTTGAAGAAAAAGCAGGAGGCTTAATCCTCCCAGACCTAAGATAATACTACAAAGCTACAGGAATCAAAACAGTGTGGTATTGGCACAAAAACAGACATATGGATCAATGGAACAGAATAGAGAGCCAGAAATAAACCCACACAACTGTGGTCAATTAATCTTCAACAAAGAAGGTAAAAATATACAACGGGAAAAAGATAATCTCTATAGCAAGTGGTGTTGGATAAGTTGGATGGCCACATGATGAAGTTAGAATACATCCTTTCACCATGGACAAAAATAAACTTGAAATGGCTTAAAAGCTTAAACATAAGACATGACATCATCAAACTCCTAGACGAGATCACAGGGAAAAACATTCTCTGACATAAATTGTACCAATGTTTTCTTAGGTTAATCTCCCAATGCAATCAAAAATAAAAGCAAAAACAAATGGGACCTAATGAAACTTACAAGCTTTTATTCAACAATGGAAGCCATAAACAAAATGAGAAGGCAGCCTATGGACTGGCAGAAAATACTTACAAATGATGCAACCAACAAGGGCTTAATTTCAAAAATATACAAACAATTCATACAACTCAGTAACAAAAAACCAAACAGTTTAATCAAAAAATGGAATACTACTCAGCCATAAAAAGCATAAAAAGAATGAAATAATGCCATTTGCAGCAATCTAGATGCAACTAGAGATTATAATACTAAGTGCAGTAACTCAGAAATAGAAAGACAAATACCATGTGATATTACTTATATGTGGAATCTAAAATATGATGCAACTGAACCTATCTATGAAACAGAAGCAGACTCTCATGGACAGAGAACAGACTTGCTGCTAAGGCAGAGGGGTGTTGGGGAAGGGGCAGAGTGGGAGGTTGGAGTTAGCAGGTATAAATTATTAAATACATGGAATTGATAAACAACAGCATCCTAATGTATAACACAGAGAACTAAATTCAGTATCCTATGATAATCCATAATGGAAAAGAATATGAAAAAAAAAGAACGTGTGTGTGTGTATATATATATATAAAACGAAATCACTTTGCTGTATAGCAGAAATTAACACAACATTGTAAATCAACTATATTTCAATTTAAAAAAATAAGAAACTTATCATATAAAATTACTAAAAATATTTATATATTTGGTAGATGGGATTAAAAATGAGTACCAGAATTTGATAAACAGAACCAACAATATATTTCTTTCATTTGGATATAAATATTTTCTTGAAGTATCTCTATCAGTTAGGAAAGTCACTAAAAACATGGAATGATATAAACTAAACTTAGTACCAGACCTTCAGATACTTCAGTTCAGTTCAGTTCAGTCGCTCAGTCGTGTCCAGCTCTTTGCGACCCCTTGCGACCCCATAAATTGCAGCACGCCAGGCCTCCCTGTGCATCACCATCTCTTGGACTTCACTCAGACTCACGTCCATCGAGTCCGCGATGCCATCCAGCCATCTCATCCTCTGTCATCCCCTTCTCCTCCTGCCCCCAATCCCTCCCAGCATCAGAGTCTTTTCCAATGAGTCAACTCTTCCTATGAGGTGGCCAGAGTACTGGAGTTTCAGCTTTAGCATTGTTCCTTCCAAAGAAATCCCAGGGTTGATCTCCTTTAGAATGGACCGGTTGGATCTCCTTGCAGTCCAAGGGACTCTCAAGAGTCTTCTCCAACACCACAGTTCGAAAGCATCAATTCTTAAGTGCTCAGCCTTCTTCAAGATGTGTATAAGAGACAGGTACATCATAAGAAATACTGGGCTGCATGAAGCACAAG